>KV751375.1:1551784-1566293 GCA_001698575.1 Mola mola | reverse complement strand
TATTACTTAATAATATTATATTTTCATACTTCTGTGGAGTTTGCATGTTCTCCCTGTGTCTGCGTGGGTTCTCTCCGGGTTCTCCGGCTTCCTCCCACAGTCCAAAAACATGCAAAACTGGGGGTTAGTAGGTTAGTAGGTTAACTGGTCTCTCTAAATTGCCCGTAGGTGTGAATGTGAATGTGAGTGTGGATGGTTGTTTGTCTCTATATGTCGACCCTGCGATGAACTGGCGACTTGTCCAGGGTGACCCCGCCTTCACCCCAAGATGCTGAGATAGGCTCCACCCCCCCACCCCCGGGACCCCTAACAGGATAAGTGGTAGAAAATGGATGGATGGATGGATGGATGGATTAAAGAAAAGTGAAAAGGATCTCTGTCCGTGGTAGCTTTCGCTTTACTGGAGGGTCAATTCCAGCATCCTTAAGGGGAAAATACCTGAATATGACAAGTATATGCAAAATATTTTCTTATTTTTGCTTCCATTTTTTAATATACTCATGCTCATGTTCCACGTCCTCGCAGAAGTAAATATTGAACTTTTCACTTCACTGCATTTGTCTGAAAACTTTAGCTACTTTTCAAAACCACAAATCTCCAGATGTGTTGATGGCGATCTTAAACATGCTGATCTCACAGACTATGAGGCATTGCTGTAGATTCAACAAGCCAACGGTACATCAAAGCATTTCAACCTTAAACATTTACAGCAGTAAAATTCAATATTAACATATTCAAAAATGCTCAGAGGGGATATTTTACTACATGACAGCTATTTTTACTGATAACTCTTCCCTGCTGTTGCTCACTGCAGATAGTTTTTCACAAATTACACCAATGTCAGACTGTGTATGCACACAAATAATTCTTCTGTTTTGAGCACTCTGCTTGACTACAGTTTAGAGGTACTTCTATTTGAATAGTTTGTTCTATTTTAAGCTACTTCCATTCACGTGACACTAATATGTCTTAACCTAAGGCTCTCAAATTTCAAAAATACATATTTCGTGGAGAATCCAGTATGGAGTTCAGTCGCCTAGCAATCAAACTTCAGAACAGTAAATGTAACTAACAGGGCTTTGTTTGAAAAATACCAAAATTCTCCTTTAAAGTTACTTATTTCTTTGTGGAGCGTAACATATCATATAATATTCTCATTAAACGTCAATGAAACGGTCACATGTTCACGCTGAGCGCAGCACGCTGTCCTCCACGGTGGCGGGGTCCAGGTAGACGTACGGCACCTTCAGGTCAACATCCCTCGCTCTGATGTTGAGGCTGAGACATCTCAGGTTGTCACGGAAATGCACTGCCATCTCCACGGGAACAGCCTCCGTAAAGTGCTGCTCTGTCGAACTGCCCGGAGGAACTTTGAAATAACGTCACAGTTACTAACTCAAAATTCAACATTCATACAATTATGTTTGAAATAAGAAATGAGCTATTATCTAGTCCCCTCCCAACTCCCCAGGACAAAGTCTGGTCAAGTTTTTCCGTTTCTGGAGCTTCACAGCAAAAGAGGCCTCATCTGATTTGAAAAGATGTCAATTACAACCTTCTGTAAGCTGAAGCCAGTGACGTAAAGAAACATGGACGACATGTAATCACTCTCCGACACGAGCGCTGCCATCATGGGCTGGTGACAGGGTCTCCACAGCAGAGTGTGCAGAGCTCAGCTGTCAATCATGACGTTTCACCTCCTTTAAAATAGCATCAAGTAACCACCTAAAGCCAAACTGATGAGAAAAATGAACCCTTGAACATACATCAGCGTGATAAAAAGTAGCTAAAATCACAAAAAATCTTCTCTAAAAAACATTTATTTGAGGAGAAGTTATTTAAGATTTTAGTTTGGCCCAAGTCCTCCCTAAAATAATGGAGGAGACGGGGCTCAGGACGTATACTGCAGCCAGCCACCAGGAGGCAATGGAGATGCTTTGATTCCATTTTTGATGATCTTTCGCGTCATCCCTGTTTATATACGGCTGAAAGTTTCACTGTAGCTCTCAGCTTAGAGCATTAACACACCCTTCATCAATGAAGGTTTGTTTTAAAACAGCTACTTCTGCAACTTGGCTGGAAAATGTAAAAATAATTCATAATTCTGGGAGAAAAAATGTCAAAATTCATTTATGTTTATTAAATGTGCCTCAAATAACTTTTTTACACGTGGCTCTAATAATCTTCATTCTTCAGTTGCTCAGGTGAATGCTAAAAGACGTGAAAGTTTCATCAGCAGAGGATTTATAAAGATGGAAATTTAATTCTCACCTAGAAACCAGCCTGAGGGTCTTTTTCAGGTCTGTGACGATGTAAATAACTGCTAAAGCCAGCATGCTAACTTGCTTGGCAGTGCTAACGCTGCTGTTTTGCGAAGTCAGAGGATCACCAGTTATTACACTTAATCCTGGCGGGGTCAGAGACAAGCTTCATCAGTTACTTGTTGAGATGTTTCAGTCTGACGAGCCTTTAGCATGTCTGAATTCATAGTCTCAACATTCCACATCAACATAAAAGTGGGATGCTCGTACAAAGTCTGCAGGTTTCTTGCTGAGAAGGTAGATGGTGGCGAGGCTGTGCACAGTAGATGTCACGTCAGGAAAATTGTCCAACAGGCTGCACCCGCTGCACTGCTGCCCCCTGCAGACCCACAGGAGCGTTTGGCATCCACCCGAAATAATCCAGCTGCACCAGGAAGACATGTGGAACACAAAATATCAGCAGAGAGAGAACGACAAATCAGCTGGAGGAGGGAGGGTCTTACCTGTGCGTTGTTAATTGTGCTGAGGAATTGAAGATCACCATGGTGACAAAGTACGTCAGCTCCGACGCTAAAATGAAGGATTTGGGGGCAGCCTGACAGGCAGATATTTTAGTGATAAAAATATCACTTTGATTTTGTCGTCAGCTTTTATTCTGAAATCTAAAATCTCGCTATTGTTCAGTTTAATTCAATTTGGCATCATTCGACTTGCACACTCAGACCTTTCTTCTGGTCTCCCAGGCGACCAAACACGATGATCTCATGGATCCAGCTCCGCAGCTCCGCAGCTCAGCGTCTCTGATGACATCATCATCGCTGTGATAATAGTAGCTCACCACGCCCCCGACGTATCTGCAGCCAATCAGAGTGAGGTCACTTAGCTTTTTCTTGCAGCCTGCTTGGACTGAACATTGATTATTGTTTTTCTATCACTGAGTTTTATAAATTACTGAGTCGTCTTTGCGCCAATCACATCTCACCTGTGGATGATGTCCCACTGACGCAGGCCGTCGTCACGGTAATAATAACCAGGAATGGAGTCCAGGCCACGCCCCGTGATGTCATCAGGTAAACCAAGGTCCTGGTAGGTGAGTGAAGCTCCGCCCACTGCTGTGTACTGAATATTTAAAGAGGCGTCAAACAAGGTGGTTTACTGCAGAGTTTCCCCCCAAAACAAACAAACAAACAAATTTAGACAACAAAACTTAACAGGAGTAATTTTTCCATCCTGTCATGTGGCTTATTAGCATGTTCACTTATAGATTTTGATAAATAATACTTCAGTGTGATTCGGCAACACCTCCAAAATATAGTTACATGAGGTGAAATAGTTCCACAAATTCACAGTACGAATTTTAACCTATAAATGCTTCTGAACCCAAAACCATAGCACGATGTAGTGTATAAAAAAAACAGATCGTGTTAAAATGAATAACAAATTACACGTTTGAAAAAAATCGGAAAAGACTTTGATTTAAAAAATTAAGGGCAATGTTCATAAATATTGAAATAAAAGATGATTAGACACAATAATTGATTTTTTATATTTGATTTCACCAAAGACAAAATCAAAAGGTATTCATGTGTGAAGACGGTGATGATGTCACGGGGGGCGGAGCCTGACCTCTTTCAGCGATCCTCCATCAGAGAGCAACAGTGTCAATGGCCAGAGTGAAACGGAAATGAGGCACCGAGATCTGCACAAATACACCAGAAATACTGCAAACAAATATATATAAGAACTACAGAAATACTAACAGCAGTACTAGAAAACGACAACCAGACCAAGACAATCTAGGAACAAAACATACTAACAAATAATAAAGTAAGTAAACAACAAGAAAAAAAACATGAGTCAAATACTGAGAGGTATAGTACAAATATCAAAAAATACTACAACATTGTCAGAATTCCTCACAACAATACAAGAAACAACATTGAAATAAACAGTTTCTGCACTGCTCTGGTAGTTTTACTGGTGAATTAAACAACATTTAACCTCATGGCAAAACACAGTACTGCAGTTACACAGAAAAGTACTGCCTGTACTGCATATTTTGGACAGAGAGGGTGCACCATGGCAAAGAGCTCGGACATCAAATGAGCGCGCAGCTCGTGATTGGAAACATCTGCAGAGCGAACAAAGGTTTTTGCTGTCAGCCAACCCGCTTCCACATCCTGAGGGACAAAGACCGGGCTGGTCTCACCAGGAGACTGCTTCAGCTAGGAAAGGAGACGAGTGATGAGACAAGGAGACAAGGAGACAAAAGGAAGGCAAAGCTTTCAATTTACAGGTCAATCTACGTCCCAACTCTCACCTATGGTCATGAGCTCTGGGTAGTGACCGAAAGAATGAGATCAGAATACGAGAGGCCGAAATGAGCTTCCTTCGCAGGGTGGCTGGGCTCAGCCTTAGAGATAGGGTGAGGAGCTCGGACATCCGGGAGGAGACCCCGGGGCAGACCGAGGACACGCCGGAGAGATTACATCTCTCGGCCGTCTCGGTGTCTCCCCGGAGGAGTTGGTGGAAGTGGCTGGGGAGAGGAGCGTCTGGATCTCCCTGCTCAGGCTGTTGCCCCCGCGACCCGGACCCGGATAAGCGGCAGAAAACGAAACGAAACGAAAATTAAAGTACAAGTACATGCAATTGTACTGCGCTTAGTAAGTTCTACTCAGTGACAGTCCATCAGGGTTTATTCCCATTTTTGACACCACTTCTTTTGTTCCAAATATCAAAATAACATCTGATAAACACTCAAAACTGAAATGGAAGTCGTACGCTTTGCTCCAAACTTTCTGTACCTTGTAAAAATTCCCTCTTTGATTTAGTGACACGGATACAGAAAGGAGATGATTTCGTGCTTTGTTCAAGTCTTCTAAACTCCAAATGATCATATTCACGTCTAAATGATGGCAAGAATGAAGCTGGGATTTTAAATTACGTTTACTGAGGTGTTGTACTTCAGTGCAATTCTGAGGTACTTGTACTTCCCTTGTGTACATCCATTTTCTGCTTCTTTTACTTCCACTCCACTAAATTTTGGAGGAAAATACTACTTTTATTCCACTGCATTTGTTTAGATTTTTAGATTTTTCAGGCTAAGCAGTATCTGAAGACGTGATATCCCAATAAAGCAAAACACAAATAATTATGCCCAAAACATTAAATTCAAGTATGTTAATTACAAATAAATGTTCCACCTATTTGTGTCAGTTCAACATAAAGAATCCCACTAAAAGTATCCCATGTTTTCCTGTCAGCATCAGAACAAATAGAGTCTCCCTGGTGGAGACGGGACTGTAGTAGTACTGCAGTATTACTCACCGTGGCTGAAGTCCCGGACCGATTGGAGTCTCACTGAGAACGGACATATTTAGTCAATATTTAATATTTCGTCTCCACATTTCTGCAGAGTTCAACACATAAACGCTGCGCGTCGATCAAACCTGCGATTAATTATTAATAAGACAACCTGTTAATGGAGCTCGTCTGCACACGAGGCAACGACAAATAGATCAAATTTGGTGATCAATCATAATTTATGATTATCAGAAATGATTACATCGCATCCAATTTACATTTGACCGCCTCGGGCCACCACTTTTAAACACTGATTCAGATAATCAGCCTCAAAAATCTGCTATTGTCTGACAATTATGATCAATAACCACAACAAAAATAATGACGTCAACATTACGTTGAAGGATTGGAAACAGAGTAAATTTAATTCTTGTGCAACATGAAACCCACAGCAAGTACTTATCCAACTGAATGAACCGGAGTATATACAGGTGATATGTAACACGTGTGCGTGTCTGCAGTGCAAACCGAAATGTTTCAAGCATGTCACTGTTTTATTGGGATCATTAAAGTGTGTAACTTAAAAAAAAAAAAACATCTTAAAAAAGTAGAACATGTCGTAAAAAGTACCAAAACTCATACTGAGTAAAAGTAAAGATACCACGTTGAAAGTTTTAATTTGGTAAAAGTAAATTACGACTTCAGAAACTTCTCATATTAAAAATAATTTCCTGGCAGTCAATGTATTTACATTAGTATGAATAGTACAAGTAAAAGTAAATCATAAATATGAACATTAATACAGTGTCATGTAGGTCACTTTGACCAGTTATCAGGTCCAATATTCAACATTTTCTGTGCAAGAGGATTGAGAAAAAAATATCTGACCTAAATCTCAGAATGACTGACTGACGTTTTTCTTCACATTTTCAATGAAACCATCTGTGAAAATAAAAAAAAAGTCAATTTTAACTTTAAAGTAAGAACCCACATTTGATCTCACTTGTGGCTCCAATCGGCTGATTATTTCTGATTACAGAATCAAAGCTTTTTCTTTTTTCTTTCTTCTTAACCGGAGAGCAAATTAAATTTCAATGGATTTATAAATGCTGCATCGCGTAATCTGCAATTTAACAAGAAGCTGAAGTTACTGAATAAATGTAGTGGATTAAAAGTTCAACATTTGCCTCCACAGTGACAGTGAGTGAAAGTTTAAAGTGATCACTAGGATGACAATGTGAATCAGAAGGAGGCTGGAAGAATTAACCAATTACACCAATACAATAAAACACTGTTTTAATAGCATTATACTTATTACAATAAGATATAAAATGTAAATTATAAAATGTAAAATGTAATTATTTTAGAAATTAAGTATAATTGAGATTATCTTTTGTTATTTCTATAAAAAACATCCAAAATCTAAAGATATGTTTGGATTGTATATGAAAGTACAGTTTAATTCTGCATTATTAACATTGAAGCTGTGCTGTTGTTTCCCGATGGTCATAATGTTTTATTACACATCAGTGTTGCTTGTTTTGGCAATAAAAGGAAACATGGAAACACGTTGAAGACTTCCTGTTCTCACCTGAGGACGTTAATAGAATTATTAGAATGGCTGCATCACTGCTTCAATAACTTTTCAAGTCTTGTTGTCTTTTATTAATAACTGACTGAGGTAACGATGGACGACGCCAGAGCGCCCAAACCTGGAGCCCCTTCACTGCCCCCTCCTGGTGGGCTGCAGAACAGGACTCGGTTTTTCTCATTTCAGGTACCTTTTTCATCATTGATGTACAGTGCTGGATACTTTAATGACCATCCATATTCAAGTCTCAGTCTCCTTAATAAAACAAAGGAAATATGTACACACATTTAAAAATGACGCATTCATAACAAATTGGCTTCGGCAGTAAAAGTCAATATTTAGTGTGAACTCTGTTTGCGCTCGGAACATCTTGAGCGCTTTTGTGAAGGATGTGTTGAAGTTTTCTTCAGTAATCTTCCATACATATTCTACCAGGCTCCTCCTTCTTCAGATCTCAGCTGTCTGTCCAGAGGATCCCACACAGCCTCTTGGCTGCTGCCCTTCCACAAACACCATTCCCCAAACTCTGAGAAACTTCTCATCAGATTGTGGACGTTTTTCTGCCGATTTTCCTGTGAGAGTGGCCTCGCTGATGCAAAATTATGGTTTTTACATCAGATTCAGTGATCTTTTTGAATGAAACGACGTGACAGATTATCAGCAGCTTTCAGTGAGTTAAACTGGGACAAGTTGTGCTCGTAGTGCTCATCAGTCAACAAGAAGCTTTTAACATGTCTTGAATAAACCTGGTGTGATCAGTTGAGTCAATCTCATCTCTCGTTTCACCCTTCAGCCTGTAGCTGTTTTGTCTGATCTTTAATACTATATACTCACACACACACATTTCCTGTATTTTGTGGTATCATCCAATAAAAACCCTCATATATACTCAACAGAAGTATAAAAACACTTTTCTCACATTTTCATTAATTTAAGTAAACGATGTAACGCTTCCTAAGTTGGTTCCTAATTTATGAGTTTGCAGCTTTCCTTTGCCAAACTAACCCATCCACCATCCTGCTCTTTTGTCAGGCTCAGATTTATGAACCAAATCTGAGCCTGACAAAGAGCCTGGAGAACGGGAGCAGACAAAAGTGTTGCAGTTATATTTTTGGTGAGTGTATCTGGGTGGTCTAACGTGGCTGACGGCTGACATCCGGCCGTGAGGTGGCGCTTTAATACAGGAAACACACACCAAGACTAAACCCCACAGTTTATTATCAACGCTGCTTTTATTTATGTGTTAGAATTGTTATTAAGGCAACATACGTCATTACAATCAGGAAGTGGGCGGGGCTTCACAGTTTGGCCTTATTCATGCGGCCCATGAGCTTCTCCAGTTTGAGGGCGAGCGCCATATCGCCTTTGATCCGCAGCTTCCCTGTCATGAAGGCCAGCGTCGGCTTCAGCTTCCCTGAAACGCAGAGCACACGGCTGTTAGCACGGAAGCCTGCGGGGTCCCATGCCAGCGTTTCCGCGGCGGCGGCGGCTCACCTGCGAACATCTTGCTGAAATCTCTGGAGTCCATGGACATGACGACGTCGGCTTTGGCCGGTGGCTGGCCCTGCCCCGCGTTGCCCGAGCCACTCTTCAAGTCCAGGAACCAAACGCCCCCGTGTTCACCTTAGATGGACACAAAACAGTCACATGAGGGACACGCCCCCAAAAGATCTCCTTATATGGACCGGAGGTGCACTATCGACTAAGAAAGATGGGCCCCGTGGTAACAGAACGAGACCCGTTCTGGACCAGACTGGCCTGATGAAACACAATAACAAACAGTTCTGCTGGACCTGTGAAGACCTCTAGTACTTCAACATGAAAGACACGCCCCACAGGTTGTCCTTATATGGATGTAATCCTCTCCTCAAGTTACCTGATAGGTCGAACTGATAGATGCCCTGCGTCGACTTGACGACGTCTTCGTTGATGACTCCCCTGATGGTGTCAAACGTGCTTTCTATGGGTCCGCTGGAGGAAGATGTGGCTGATGATGATGAAGGTTTAAAGGCTGGAGTCGCCCCTGGCAACATGGACACACGCGACAGTTAATTTCTCAGTGCATCTGTGAAGGCACCAGGGGGCGATAGAGCGACACCTGACCAGTCAAACCTCTAACATCTAAAACAAAACGAGAGGTGAAATATATTCTGACATTAAATCATTTTGATTGGTTCCTCCGAGCTCTCTGATCTCTTCATGAGACAGTATTAATATCCGTTATACTATGACAACTATAACATATTTATCATATTTGCAGTATTACAAGTGTAGCTGTACAAGTAGTGACAGCAGTATTTACCGTGTTGCTCCATCTTTTTCACCAGATTCTCAGGGGCTTCGTCCAAGAAGAAGTCTGGCAATAGAGGATGGCCTGTCGACCAATCAGAGAGCACAGTAAGTACATATGACAGAGTGGGAATGCCTGGTCAGTGCTAACTCAGCTAGCCTTCTCTCACCCGGTTGGACGGCGTACTGATCGAAGTCTTGGATTCCCTTCTCTCTCAGGACGTCTTCATCCACCAGGAAGTGGCCCGTGTAGTCCTTCGGTTGGCTCAGGATGGCGTAGGCGGCGTCCGCCATGATGTCCGCTGTACGGCACTGTTTGCCGATGCTGTCTCCGCCCAACATATCCATCGCTGCTGTCTGGATGGCTGCGGAAACAGCACACAGGTGAGAGCGACATTAGCAGCGGGGAGCGTTTGCGAGCAGCCCATTAGCATGCTAACGCTCAGTCACAGACCGGTTCGAGGCCAGAGGGCGTTGACGGCGATCTGACCGCGGAACTCCTCGGCCATCCCCAGGACGCACATGGACATGCCGTATTTCGCCATCGTGTAGGCTGAAAACAAACAATCAAAGAAAAAAAACGCGATATGAGCAGTTATTGCTGCGTAGGTGAGTGGTGGATGCTGGCTGGTTAGTTGCCAAGGTAACCTGTGTGGTTCTTGAACCAGATGGGTTTGAGGTTGATGGGAGGGGCCAGGTTAAGGACGTGAGGATTGCGAGCCTTCAGCAGGTGAGGGATGACCATCTTAGACCTGAAACACACACACGAGAGTGGGGGGGGGCTCAGTGATGAGTGTGTATGTTCATTTGTGTGTGCGTGCATGTGCGTGTGTGTGTGTCGTACGTCAGGTACGTTCCCCTCAGGTTGATCCCCAGCATCAAGTCGACCTTCTTCATGGGCGTATCCAAAGTTCCCGTCAGACTGATGGCGCTGGCGTTGTTCACCAGGATGTCGATCCCTGCCAACCATAAAAGAGCACTGTGACAATGTCACCAGCAGGGCGGCAACGTCTGACAGGATCCCTCACCAGCCCCACCCCCCGCCACTGACACTGATGACAATAATAAGAATTAAGACATAAAACAGTTCCCTGGGTTTGTATAGAAGGAGAAACTGAAGACCTCCAAACTTGTCGACGGCCTTCTGAACAGCTTCTTCGATCTGCTGCTCGTCACGAATGTCGACCACACACGCCAACGCTTTCCCGCCCGCTGCCTCCACTGAAACAGCCAGAAAACACAGCACGAATTGTTCATTGGTGGACTGACCCGGATTCCGCTCTGTGTATGTTAGCATTTAGTCCATTAGCAGCCCACCCTCCTGCGCAGCCGTGTAAATGGTTCCCGGTAATTTGGGGTGGGGGACGGCGGTCTTGGCGGCAATGACGACGTTGGCTCCATCTTTGGCAGCTTTCAGAGCGATGGCTTTGCCGATGCCTCGACTCCCTCCCGTGATGAAGAGCGTGAGGCCGGCTAACTTCCTGAAGCACGCAAAGGAAAAAAAGAAGCGTTAGCATGCTGATAATGAGCATCAGCTTCACCAAACTAATAATGACTTTCCTGAATGTGAGTGAGAATTTTTACTGGCACATTTTTTATCCATCAAACAAAAGAAGCTGAACAGTAGATAATAATAATTAAAAGAAATCAAACTTCTATGAATGTTTTTATTCTTAAAATTTAAAGTAAAAGGGAGGAAAAGAGACAATAGGAGGCTAAAAAGAAAAGTCACAATAAGATTTTTTCTTCATTTTTTGAAAAATGTAGTTTTAGTTTCACATTAAATTTTAGCGTAAACATGATCAGAATCAGTTTATGAAAGATGAAAATATCATTGTGTGTTTTGAGATTAATTTAATCGCTAATATTGTTTATTCACAAAAGTCGGTTTTCTACGAGGAACATCCGTATCTACTCCTTTCCTTAAGACTAACAGGAAAAAAAAAGATTCAGCATTACGCTTCTTTTATATCTTCATTGTTCACCAAACTGTTAAATTTAATTCAGTATTGTTGTGCAAACTGAAGGATTTTTTAGAAATTTGCACATAAAACAGATCTAAAAAGACGTCTGGAGCAAAACTAACCCACTAACACAAACATAAAACAGACACATAAACATCTAATTCAAGATATGTTAAAATGTATTAGAGTTGCACCTAATGATTACTTTAAATGATTAATCTGCTGATTATTTTCACAATTAAATGATTAATCATTCCGTCTGTAAATTGTAAAAAAAAAAAAAAAAAGTGAAATATTCCTCGTCACTCTTCATTTAGCGTCAAAAATTATGAAAAAAAAAAAAGACATTTTTGATGATCAAAATAGATGTCGATTGATTTCCTGTCGCTCGACTAATCAACCAATCGATGAATCGTTGCTGCTAAGAAACTAAAATATTAAGAAAAACTAAATTAAAGTCACAATTCGCAAATTAATATGTACAGCCAACACAAATCTACAGTTTTTATATCCTAGTAATTGAATTTAACAGGATTTACATGAGCTTCCAAGTCCATTTGTTTAAACTTCCATTTATGTTTATAGAACTTGAAAACAATCACCAATAAATTTGTAATTAATACTTTTTCTTCAAATTTTAGATTACGGTAGTTAAGTGTGTTAAACATTCAGATAACTCTCTCCTAACGTTTCATTGTAAAAGCTTGCATGCAGAACATTGTATGATTTTAATTTGAAGGAATATATCATCTCTGCCTCGTGCTTCCTCGTCTTTCAAATTCAGATACCCATGTATTGGAGCCAACAGTACGAATGCAAGATGTCCTATGTTCTGCAGACAATGTGGTTCTGTTGGCTTCACTCTGTAACCTTCAACATGAAATGTCTGTCCAGTGGGAGGCAGCGAGGACGAGGATCAGAACCTCCAGTGGTTGTCCGCCAGAACTGATGGACTGATGCAGCGTGAGATAGACAGACGTTATACCGGGGGGAGTTGAGCTCTGAATTTACCAGTCAGTCTATGTTCCAACCCTCACAAACCCAAAAGAAGGAGGTCGTGGATACAAGTGGCTGAAATGAGTTTCTTCAGGAGGGCGGCTGTGCTCAGCATCAAAGACAAGGTGAGGAATTCGGAATAGAGCTGCTGTTCCTCCGCGTCAGAAGGAACCAACTGAGGTGTTTTGGGCTTCTGGTGTGGATGCGTCCTGGACACCCGGTGGCAGACCTACAACTTGGCCCGGCGTCTTGAATCCCCTGGGAGGATCCTGAAAGTGTTGCTGATGAGAGGGATGTGTGGAATACTGTGCTGAGCCTGCAGCCACCACGACCGGATCCAGATAATCGGAAAATGGATTAGGGATGGATTGATGGACAAAATGTTCCCACCTGCTGACACAAGCTAACATGAACAACTTTAACATGCAGGAGCTGTTGTTAGCCAATAAGCTTACAGATGCAGCTAAACAAAGCCGGTCGCAGCTGCTTCACCCAAGTCTTAGGAAAACATTAGACACTTTAAACTGCCTCAAGACACAGCGACCACACCCGAACCACGTACAGTCTCAAAAAGACAGTTTTTACACTGACATCAGATCCTACATTGTGTGTCTGAAGGCTGCTTCATTCAATAAAATGTTCATTTGTTCTTCAGTTGGTTCCAAGTGTGTTCAAGTTCCTTTCCGAACAAATATTTGTCTGCAGAGAAGCAGGAAACAATAAAAGATTTGATTTGACAATGATATTGTTGATCACAAGAGAATTCTATAGGAAAATATATGCACTCTTGTAAGGTCTGATGAATGGAGCAATCAGAACCAGCTTGGACCAGGGGCAGTTTCTGAAACAGAACTAAATTCCTCATCATTTAAAAAAAAAAAAAAAAAAAGTTTAATTTTTAAGTGGAACGATAACTCACATTAATAATTTGTACAGCCAACAGAATTCTGTGTGTAAACCAAAGCAACGAGGAGGGGAAAAAGCACCAGAGCAGGTCACTGTTACTAAACTTCAGAACTCGACACATTCAACCTGTTTTGCTCAAAGGTCAATAGGCAGAGAGAACAGAATGGAACTACGTGCAATTGTGCAAGCTTCACTTAAACCCCAAACTGAAGTGATGACCTCAAATAAATGTCCAGTGCTGTTTGAGTAGCTTCGTGGTGTTTCCATGGACGCCGATGGCTGAGCCGCACGTTGTTTTGCGCTCTTTTTGAAGGGAATTCTGAACAGACAAACGTGTCAGACTGACAGCGCGCGCGCACACTCACCCTGTGTTCTGCAGCATCGTCAGGTCTGTGATAAAGGAAAATTATGGCGAATCAACGGAGAATGTGTCGAGGAATGACAGGTTGTCGTCTTCTCCACCTTTCACCCACTTCTTCTCCCACTTCTTCTGTCATTTAACGCGGAGGCTCACGAACAGCCTGAAGGCACACACCGCCACCTACTGTTCAGAGCGTGTAACACCTTTCTCTAGCCGGGGTCCCAGGGATCGGCATCCCTGACAGCAGGCTTCTGCTCTCCTCCTAATGGCACAGAGCAATAAATAACTTTAACATGCTCATGTTTCCAGTCACCAGCACACACACAGTGCAGAGGACGTCAGGTGTGACCTCTTCAGCCCGACCCAACAACGTCTGCCTCTGTCTCTGCTACTGTTATAACTGGCTGGAGAAACATATTTGAAACACACAATATTTCATTTTTAAACACCTGTGAAGATTTAAAGATCTCTGTTATAAGTCACATCTAATTCTCTTCCTTTTTTATTGACTTTCTCAGTCCTAAACCAGATAATAATATATTTGTTTGTGTCCATTACAGTTCTTCATTCCTCCTCAACCTGCGTCAACACACCGTTCATCCAATATTACTCTCTGTATTGTGGCTTCTTTGGCTGTTGTGCTAAGTCATTTCAGAAATAATTTAGAATTTTTCTCAACTTAATAGAATGTATTTGAGCAAAAGCCACTTTCTGTTTGACTAAATTCTCCAGGGTGAGGAAGAGCAACCCCTGCTTCCTGGAATAACCAAAGCTTCTGAGATAGATCCAGGCCGCCCAACTCATCAACACCGCGCAGCACCCCCAAAGCTCAACATAA
>KV751375.1:1525019-1537752 GCA_001698575.1 Mola mola | reverse complement strand
TTGAAAAGGAAAATGAGACAAACTTAAAAAAAAAAAAAACACCCGCGCGCGCGCACACACACACACGGTACAGTGTCTCTACTCTGCAAAACACACACAGCTCAGAAATATATATATTTTTTCTTTTACTTTGTCTTTATTATTTGGTCCTGTGTTTTATTTGACATGTGGTGAATCACTTGAAATGTGATGACCGTTTAAACACCACAGAACAGAGGGATCAGTGCTAAATGTTCCAGCGGGAGGAGGGTTAAAACTTAACAAAAATCCAGCATTTCATTGGCCAAGTTTTTCTGTGACAAACTGTTTTTTGTTCACTCTGACACCACGTACTACAGACTCGCGCTCCCTAAAGAAAATTAGGACCTTTTTTTTTTTTTTAAATTAACATCTCTTTACTCGTCTCCGAGTTGCAGATTTTATGCCTTACAGGACTGATTTCAGAACTGCACAACTTTGTAATTCAGGGTGAATTTGCGTTTCTTTTTTTTTTTTTACAAATATGTTTAAGCAAATTTTAGAAGCATTTCATTAATATGATCTTTAAATTTGAAAGTATTTTTATAAACTCAAAAAAAAAAAAAAAAATAAAGTTTGCACAAGAAAAATAAAAAAAAGCCGACAAGCAAATTCACCAGAATTCACAGTCCTCGGTGGCTGGTTGGTTGGTTTACTCCAAAGCTGCACAGTTGAATATTCTTCAGACTACAGTTTTCACGCAGGCACTCAAAGCAGAAAAACAGGGACGTTGTGTTGGAATAAAAACAGTTCCATCAAGCGAGATTAGCCCCGTTTCTGATGACATGACGTCAGTATTTATACACTGACCGTGACGTGCAGTGAGCGTTTGACAGTTATGGATGATTTGGAACCTATAAGCCATAAAACTGCTGAGTTTTGTATGAACAAAGCAGGTCTGCTCTGATTGCTCAATGAACCGTCAAGAAGTTGAGGCCGACCCCGGCTACAGCAACAGCTCTGGATGCAAGAAGTCATTTCATTTCCTGCTTCCTTCAGTCAAAACACAGGTTAACGTCCTGTTTCAGATTCCTGCAGGGTCAACAGGCCAATTATTCCCTCGTCATAACGAGAAGTGATGTCAAAAGAAAATGTCTTAAGTTTTTCTCCCCAACAGGAGAAGATCTTTTATTCCTCAGCCTCTTTTAGCTCCTCCTTCAATTTTTGGCCAACAGACTGATTCATGTTAAATTCTTTTTGTTTTTGCAAAAAGGATGGAATTAAATAACATCTGGAATAATTCGCTACAGCTGAACTCACTGCTGACAAACATGAGGTTTCAGCCTGAAAAAGCATTATTATATGAGGCTCACAGAAAGTTAAATATCTCTTCACTACAGGTTATATACATTGTGTTCAGTTTCAGCTGTAATTTTCCTCCATAGAGAACTTCATGAAGACACTGAATTCCTCTCTCCTGCTTGGTTGATGGTTTTCTCTGGTTACAGATATTCAGTGCGATGTTTCACTCCATCGCCGTCTTGTTTCTTTTGTTCTTTATTCTGTCCTGCGCTCTCATTGGCTTGTTCTGGCATCATTTAAGCACCAAAAGGAACATAAATAGTAAAAAAAAAAAAACAAAAAAACATATACACACACACACACACCAGTTTTTATCATTAAAAAAACAAAAACTAACATAAGTAAGTCTCTGGTCTCCTCCTATTCCTCTCCCGTTTGTGAGAAGAGGATGGTTGCTATGATATCTAGACATCAAGGATCTCCTCTGCGGTGCCGCCACAGCGCAGCCGGTACCGGCCGGTCCTCCAGCTGATCGTTGGGTCCCACAGAGCCGACAGGAAGATCTGCACGGCCATCGACTCTCTGATGAACCACGCCACCGCAAAGTCCAGCTTAGAGAAGCACAGCGGGCCGCCCTGCCACACGACACCACGCATCAGTAACCAATCAGTCTGGGGAGGGGCTTACGTTACCACGGGCGTCAGAACCGTTGTCCCGCCCACTTTGACTGTGTGCACTCCTGTTCGCTCAGTGGAACTTTCAGAGCGCCGTCAGTTTCTGCCCCGATCATTTAAACTCCATGCTGATTTTTTCGGCTACTGGCTCTCATTCAGAGTGCACGTAATGATGCGCCATTCATTAAATTAATTTCCCTACGGGGATTAATATCTATATATCTATAGCAAGTTTTGGCTAAGGTAGCATTGCGTGTCTGTGTTGCTTTTGTTGCAGCACAAGACATCAGTAAGCTTGCTGCAAGCCCAACGAACCCGACTCACAGCAGGCCTGACAACCGATATTGCTGCATTAAAGTAAGACAGGGTTCTAGTCATTAAGTTGACGGCTTCGCCTCAACACGAACACTTCATTTGCACTGTGTGTCGTTCATTAGTTTGTGTATTTTGGATGCATTTAAAATGATTTTCATTAGAGAGAGAGAAAAGGAAAACTGAGCTGTGTTGGCCTGGAGTTCAATATTCTCTCTTTCACTACGTTGGTATGTGATTCTGCCAGTCCTGCAGCTGAGGGAGTGTTGAGAAATGAGTTTGGATCATTAGGGTATGGCTGTGTGGGTGTGTGTGTGTGGCATGTTGAATCTGAGCAGAGCGGATGGACTGATAAAGATACAGCGAAGAGTTTGGTTTCTTTAATTCTTAGCCTGCTTGGTTCCGACGCCCATGGATGTTACACCTGGCAAACATTGTTTCTAAATCAAACAGGAAACATTTTGTGTTTGAAACATAACAAGCTGGCCTTTCAAATTAAAAGCGCAAGTCTGTGTTGGATGCAAGTACCTGAACTCCGGTCAGCTGGATGTAGTCGGATATAAACCAGGCCAGACAGTGACACATGAAGAAGACCATCATGTCCCACCTACAACACACACACACACACTTAACGTGACAGTTCCTCCTCCAAACTATTTGCATTCATTTGTTTCTGTGTGGACAGCAGAGAGGACGCTCAACAGAAACGTGACCTCAGCTCACTTGCTCAAAGTGTAAAACTTCACGTGGACAAAGCAACAACCTGATCACCTCCGACCACAGATTTAACAGCATTATTTAACCAAAACCACCACGTTCGGAACCTCGACAGAGCTGGAAGATAACAGGCATCATTTGGGTCTTCACTTGTGAATGTCTTATAGACACGGAGATCACAGCCTCAAACTGTTCTACATCAAGTCCTTCTGCACAACTCATTCATATCTGTGTACATACACAACCAGAAAGCTAATTCTCCACTAACTTTCCATGAGGATAACGTGTCATCAATGTGTCTAATGTGAGCTCCAGCTGCCTGCTTCTGCTCCGTGATTGGCTGCGTACCTGAACACGTAATGAGCGGCCCAGCCAATGATGAGACTGGCCAGGAAGCACTCAGACACGGGCTCCAACACCGTGCCTGGAAGCATGTTGATCCTCAACTTCGTCCACCTAGAAGGATTCAAAAACAGGAGTGTCAAAAAAAAAAGAAAAAAGAAAACCTACAGTGATGGATTCAATATTCAAGAATTCAAACATATTATAAAACTGGCAAAATAACTTACAAAAGTAGTTCTGCAAATAAATAATTGCCAGAGGATATAATCACAAAAAAAGGTTTAACTTTAAAAAACTATAATAACATTACAAACAAATATATGATCACTGATCATATATGATCATCACTGATGGAACTTTAGACCAGCCAATTAGATGAAGAGTTCTGTGGTCACCTGATCATGCGGGACTGGAACTGACCAATAGAGTAAGACCCAGAGTTTTGCAGCGCCACCTGTGTTGCCATGGAGAATTTCCAGCCTCTGAAAAAGCAAACAGGAAGAAATGATCTCTTTCATTTTATTTTGAAACAAACAAGGCCAGAACAGGCCAACAATTGCTAATGCTAACCCGCCAACCTGTCAGCGATAGCTTTAGCCATGAAGTAGTCCTCGGCGATGTATTGAGCGAAGGCGACCAATCCGCCGGCTTGATCCAACACGTCCTTCCTCATCAGACACGACATCCCCGTCACGCACTTTATCCCCGTCACGTTAGCAGAGATGTAGGAGCGAGGGTGGGACGTGCCAAAATATACCTGACAACAGATTAGCCTCTGTTAGCATGGATGGAGCTACAAGACACAACCCCATCACATGAGCAAAGCTGTATTCTTGAGTGGACATCCCAAAATACACCTGACAGCAAGTTTGTCGACTGTCATCATCAGTGAAATTAAAAACATGTTATCCCCATCACGTCAACCAATCTGCAGATATGTAGGAGCGACATTAGCATCTGCTGGATGTCCCACAATACATCTGACTACAGGTTTAGCAGGTTAGCATCAGTGTAATTAAAAAATACTTTATCCCCATCATGTTAGCAGAGACATAGGATCAAAGTTTGCATCCATTAGCTTTCTTATGTACGTAAACATAAAAAACACCGTTGTCATGTCAACACAAGCTGCAGGAACAGGGTTAGCTTCAGCAAAGATTAAAAGAAAAGACCGTCTCCAATTTGTAGAGACACAGGAGCTAAGTTAGTCTGAGAAAAACATTAAGCGCGCCAAGAAATGATCATGTAATCAGATCCAGCTAATTATTGGGTTTGCAAAAGATGCTTGTAGTGCTTGAAAAAAAAAAAAAGAAAAAAATTGAGGTACTGGAAATTTGAATGGAAGCACTAACACATAACGTTACTCACCTGCTCCAGTGTGGCAGCGAAACCCTGGCGGTCAGCGACGTATGGCAACCCATGGACCAATCCCACCTTCTCGGTCATCTGATTGGTCATATCTGTCAGGGTGTCAGGTTTCACTGGCAGACAAACACAGAGTTGGCGTTAGAAGCTATGACAAAAAGTGGCAAAGTCCAAAGCTGATGTTTTCAGTCAAATGTTTCCTGACCTCTGATGCCACTATCACAGATCCACACCAGGCCGTATCTGGCTCCTTCGTAGCCTGGCATCAGGTTGTTGATCTTGGGGTTGATTCCCACTTTCTTTCCCCCTGGCAAATGAAGAACAGCACATGCTAACTGCTACCAAACATCCCAAAAAGTGGGTAACATGTAATTAATTTTAGTCACCGAAAGAGAACACACAGGTTAATGTTGGAATGAAATCAGTCTGGACAAATGACAGGAAAAAACAAGAAGAAATACAACAAATCTGCGCTCACCGATGAATAATCGAGCGTCCACATTGGGATATTTGCCCAACAACTTTTTACAGACGTCGACAGCTGGATCATCTTGGTCCTGAACGCACAGCAAGATCTCATACTGCAACACAAGAAGGTTCATATGAGCGTGAGCAGACTGGAGCTGCTGGCCAATAGGACAGCTGATTGGGGAACATACAAGATAGGTCAGGAAAAAAAAGCAGTGGTCAGGTGGCAGCTAGGGGGCAGAGGGATGGTAGGTGGAGGTCTTGGGGGGGGGGGTGTATTTAGAGAGAGGCAGACAGAAGGTGGGGGAATGTGGGTCAGGTGGTAGTTATGTCACTGATGTTAGTTTGGTTAGGTCAGGCTGGTAGTAGGGGTAGTCGGTATCACCTTGGGATAATCCAGGGTAAAAAAGGTCTCTAGGTTGGAGATGAGGTTGGGGTCGACGCCCTTCAGCGGCTTCAGCAGAGAAACTCCCGCCAGCTGCGCGAACGGCTGTTTGACCTCCGGCCTCTTCTTGTGGAGGTGGAGACGCCTAAGAGACGGAGAGGTCAGAGGTCACACAGCGGGTCAGGTTAACCTCCTCGGTCCCTGTTTTTAAAGCGGCGACAGCTCAGTCACATAATTCTAGACACCATGAGCAGGTGGAGGGGACCGTTTCTCCGAAACTGGTTAGTGGTAAATGCCTAACCAAGCTGCAATTATGTACTTGTATTTTTTTCATGATTTAAACCAGAAAAATTAACCTTTCATATATTCTGAGTAATGGGGAAATAACAACGCGCCTCCAAAAAGAAAGTCCCACACTCTTATTTCCTTGGAGCGCCTTTAGACTTGATCAGAGCACATATTTGCTGAGGTTTTGTTTCGATAACAACACAGCAGCATAAGACCTTGTTTTGATGATGGGAGAGTCCGACCACATGATTCACCTCGATCCTCCCAGGTTCCAGAATACGCCAGAGTGTTCGTAACACTCTTTAGTATTTTTAGCAATGTCCTGAGTGTTTTTGTTGATACAGGCCAATCATTTGTCCCCTCTGAAGCAGAGTAACATCATTTCCACGACCACAGGATAAATTTTGGGACTTGGCTCTTTTTAGAAATCCGCTGGGGTTAAATAACTCGCCGCCATAGTTGTCTAATGGTCGGCTCTCATCTATTTGCTCAGTCAAATCCAGGTGGTGACGTTTTGTTTGGACTGGCAGTGTGTTTCAAACCTTTTTGCGTTTTAATATTGACACTTGTAGCTTTTATTGGTACATTAAAATAATGTTATTCGTTTTTTAAGGCCATAATGACCCAAGTTAAAATGGTAAAATGCATGAAACAGTTTAGTGTACAAAAAAAAAAAAATCACAATGTTGTAATTTTTTGGGATGCATTTGTATGTATCAGATTCTACTGCGGGAAAACAAGGACTATTAAAAACAAAATTAATAGCAAAGGAGAACCTGGAACCCTCTGCAACGAGCTCAGCAAACCTCTCATTGTGGTCACTGAAATTAAAATTTGAATATCATGATTTCTTTCATCGGTTATTTAACAATCAAACATTTAATTTGGGCCGAGGCTGACAAATTTTTTTTTTTTTTTTTGCAATTAACGTAATGATTCTGTTTTTGATTAGTCCATTGCTCGAATGATTAAACTTTTGATTTTGATTAAACTAACAATTGTTTTCCGTTTGGCCGATTTATCCTTTAGTTAATTTACCGTTAAATAATAATCAGAACTTTAATTTAGCTTTCATCCATTTATTCAAGCATTTTCTCATAGGAAATACAAATGTCAAATCCAAACCAAACAAATAAAGTGCCCCAAATGCAAGAATGTCTGATTTACTCGAGTGCCTAATGCCAACTGAAATCTAAAATGCACAAATAGGCCGAATATTTATCTATAAAAGGTTGCGTACTGCTTGTGGAGGTGGGGAGCTCGGGGCTCCGCGTGCGCCTCGGCAGACCTGCGCTGAAGCTACGGCGAGGGGACGCATCACAGGTTCACTGTGTGTGAACGTTTCTAAAAGTTGTCACGACCTTCACATCTTCGTAACAGCTCATTAACAAACTCTGTCTGTCCGTCATGTTGATTCAAGCTGAACATCCACACAGGCGGGCAGAGGGAGTTTGGGCTTTCGTGGCAAAAATGTGCCCCGGGGAAAGAAAGGGGCGTGTTGGATTGATCACAGAAGACAAAACAGGGAGTTGCGAGATGCAATGCAGCACAAAAATCCTTTTATGACGATTATCTAGTTTTCAATTTCGTCAAAAGCCAGAACTGTAAATGGAATTAAATGAATCGTGGAGCCCTAGTCTACAGTCTGCAGTAGCTTTGCCACTTTATCTGTTAGCCTGAGTTTCCATCGAGTTTGTTGTAAACACAACAGATAACCGACTCCACGGCATTGATATCAACCAACCATCTCACATAACTCGCTGGTAGAAATAAACACACTTCTGTCGGATGAGGATGTTTTCTTTTCTGATATTCATGCATGGCAGTTGTGCTGCTATCACAGGTCATTTCCGTTTTTCCAATGGTGCGCGGCACCATTTTATTAGAACTCTTTTAAAATTCCCACACTTGGAAAGATTCAGTCCGAGCCGCCTTAGAAAAGCACACGTTGAACGTCAACGTACACTAAAATGTTTCAACCACAGTGGCGCTGCCGTACATACTTGTGCGCTCGTGTATGAACTCATCAGATTAGGCTTTGTCAGTATTGTCATTACTATTATGCAATAATTCCTATATTTACAGTCACGAGAATGTGATCTTGCTCAGTAAACATGCAGGTAGATAATCAGGACCGGCTGAGTTTATCACTGACCAAAACTGTTTCTAATATTATCTTTATAGGTCGATGATGTAAAATAAATCATTCTCAGCTAAATGAACCAGTTCAGCGGGTGGAGAACTCAAAACTGATGTTTTCATCGAAAGCCTGCAGTAACACATGAGCTCACCATCGTTCCTTGAAACATTTGCTATTGTGCTCCGATTGTCGGTCTGTCGGTGAACGTGTCTCATGGTTAAATCTGCGAGCTCCGTGGACTGACAATCTGTGGTTTCACCCCATTTCTTTAACCACACCAGAACCGAACATTTCAAAAGGAACACGGCGATTTTCTTCCATCAGACTCACTCCGTTGCCAACTCTGGTTCTGTTTAAGGTCGGGTGCAGATTAACGTCCATAAGGAATTTCGTTGGAGAAGCTCAATAAATGCGAGGAGGAGCAACAGGATCTGTAGGCATCAATGATGCAGGACTACAAGTCATCAAACCTGTCCAACGAAGACGCTTCAGATTTATTGTACGAGTCATCACAAGTCCCAAAATACTGGTCAAACGAGCTATTTAATGGCATCTATGAATATTCATGTCTTTTTATCTAGCGCAAAGTGTTTGAAAAGTTCTTCTTGAACTACGACAAATCTGCATCTGTGCAACAGTCGGTCTTGTGACATACTGGAAATATGAGACGGATACCTCTGAAAATCCTATAATCTCTGTAAACCAAAGAGTTGCGTAAAAGGGTTTCCGAGAGGTCTTGGAGGGACCTGGAAAAAAATTGGGTGTTTGTAAGAAACTGATTTATGAGCACAAGAACAAAAAACAAAATTCTAAGATCACAGAAATGTGTTGGATTGGATTTTCTGAAAGTTTAAACTCTTAATACAATTTAGGTGTCACACATACCAAACTGTTTAGCCAAGTGGGAACTGGACAAAACCCAAGTTGCTCCATAACTGTATTGCATCACCACACACCTTAACTAAATCTGCCGTTTGTCAGCTGAGGACAAGAAATAAGTCTTTAAAAACTCGGTGGCTTCGGCGGGTTACGTGCTAACGTGTACATTTCTTCAAAAGGCCGAAGTGAAGCGTGATGGGAGGCAATAAAAGAAGAAACGCTCGTGATTTCGGACCTTGTGGGAACAACATCCGCGGAGCAGAATCATCCAGTTTTCCAGTTTTTAAATTGCATATTTATAATTTGGCACAGACAAGTGACACAGGAAATTCAAAACTCTCCAGTTCTGTTACTGACTGTCCCGAGAGATAATGGCATTGATTCAGAACTGTCGTTTTCCAGAAGCTACGCGGAGCTAAGCGGCTAGCGGTTGACCAGGAAAACGCCCAGTAGAAAACCGTTCCGACACGGAGGTTTTGGCAACTTTCAGTGCCGCCCACAAGAACAATTAATGAATGTTGTGTTTTGTTTTTTTCCTTTTTGTTTTCATATTGAATCACGTACGTACCGAAGCGGCTATAATATATCAAATTGAAGCAGCGAGCAGGTGCATCGCTCAGCTAGCCAGCAGCTAACTGGCGTTAGCCTAGCTTGGTGGCTGACTTACACATAGATGATGGACATGAAGTGCATGAGCCACAGGACGAAGAACAGGATGAGGCCGAACACGGCGAGTCCTTGCATGGCGAGCTCTAACAGAGCCATGGCGGTCGGCGGTAGGCAGGCGGGGGTTGCAGAGGCCGGCTGACCGCAAGGTGTTCACGGTCCGACGAGCTTTGGCTCGCTTAAGCACACGATGCGGCTTCCAACTGGCAGCGTGGTACGTGAGGAACCAGTCCGTGAGAAGCTCCGGAGACATGGACACAGGGACCAGCCGTGGCCTGGTGGTGCTCGTGTCCGGGTCACGGTACGAGCTTCACGGGTTTGTGTCACCAGACCCGCCGACGGTCAGCTGACCAACCGGGTGTAAGCGGAGGCCACCCAAGAGCTGGAGAGCGCGTCACTTACCGGCACACCTCCAAAATAAAAGCTTTACTTCCAAACTTCCGTGGGTGTTCACCCCAAATACTTCCTGATCACACTAAATGGTTCCTGTTTATTAGTGTCTGCAGCTTTTGAATCGTCAGTCTCTATCCATCGGTCTACATCGTAATCTTACCTGTGAATAACCGCCCTCCCTGAACTGAATATATAAGGTTATTTTAACGAGCTGAGGTAATTTTGAAACTTCAACTTCTAATATGGAAGTGTAGTGAAGGAACTTTGTTAACAATGGGAACCGAAAGCAACCCAGATAGGCAAGTTCCCCTGAGACCGGCACCAAGCATGAGCAGATACAAACAAGACAGCACACAAAATTCTCACCTTTGATGTTTAGTGATCAAAGGCTGTTCCAAAGTTATATCAGTGCTAAAATCCCCTCCTGACAGTAAACCCGCTTCAGTCGGCAGGTGCACTAGGAAGCGAGATTACTGAGTTAGTGAGGCACGTTGAGCCTAAAGCCAGAGTTTTCAGACAGATTGATGCTGGTCAGATATTATTGGTCTTAGAAAGCTGGTGGGATCCATTAACATACAACACGACGACTCAAGTACTGCACTTGTTACAAAGCTTCATACTTTTGTACGTGTACTGCAGTGATAGTTTAAATTAAACATTAAGATCAGTGAATCAGGCCCCTGATCACCTGGCCTTTTACAGGTTGATTTTAGGGCTCACAGAAACTTGAACACGTTGAGTTTTATAAATCATTGCTTTATTTCCACCATGGTCAGATGTTCTCTGTGGATGACGTGTCTGGATGACGTTTCCTGCCAGCCGCCCACGGACACTCGGCGTTCTCTTTCCAGCTACAGTCCTGCGTGTCGTAAACTTCCTGTCAATCCATAACCCACAATGAAACATTTAGTTTGACAGGTCAGCACGCGAAGCTCCAAACCTCTCTCAGTCCTCACCTTCTTCCAGATGGGGATCTTGGCCTTGAGCTGATTGATGCAGTGCTGAATCGCTTGCTGGCCGTCGTGGCGATGAGGAGACGAGATCGCCATGACAACACTGGCCTGACCCACCTCCACCCACCTGAGGGAGGAGATAACCTTTTAGTCTTTAGTTTCATTTCCAGGATATTTTGGGATATCTAAGCTCTGTCCAGCTCGAGGAAGTGGGGACGCATCAGCCATCTTTTTTTTTTTTTTTTTTTTTTTTTACATCATAAAACTCATCATTTTACATTTATAAAACTGGAAAAGACAAAATCGTCAGACTATCAAATGTTCAAACCAAAAACCGGATATAAAGATGGACGACATGAAAGCTGCTCAAAAGGAAGCCAAAGCATCGCGATCACCCCCTGGTAGTTGGCTGCAGTATAGGTCCTAAGCCCCGCCTCCATTATTTCAGATAGGACTTAAGGATAATTAAAAAAACTTCTTCCCAAAGATGGTTTCTGTCATTTTAGGTAGTTCTTATCATACTGATGTCATTCTTCTTCAGGGGTTTAGTTTTAATTACCTATTTGATGCTGTAATAATGTGGTGAACCCTCATTATTGACAGCTGAGCTCTGCTCTGATTGGGTGGCTGGGAACTCAATATCGCGGCTCTGCTTTGTGGGTGCTTCTGCTCATACTCAGCAGAAGATGGCAGCACTCGTATCCAGAATATTTGGGCTCCCTAGCTTAGCTCATTTTGTAACAGCTGCCCCCCTTCACCCTAGCTAATCACGATCTCCCCCTCCTGGCAATGAGAAGAAGTACAACAACCTTGTCATATGCGTTAGAAGTTAGCGTTAGCAGTTAGCGTTTCACCCCAGCCGGTGGTGGACACAGATGTGCGTCACGGACGGCCAGCGTCCTCTGATGTCAGCACACAGCTTGGTGAACTCAGATTGGGCCATGAGCTCATACGCCTCGTACTCCAGACGAATCACCTTCTGGCCATCCAGCTTGTCCTCACGAGTCGTGCCTGTGCGCGCGCGCGCACACACACACACACACACACACACAGGTGTTTTAATGTAGTTAAGGTGACATGTTTTTTTAATAGTTTACAATTCAATTTCAATCAGGTGGATTTTAGTAAAATAGTAAATCTCTACATACACATGTACAATTGATGTAGTTAATGTACATTAGTATTTACTTCATATTGACTTGTTTTAGATTTCTCAACATATCACGTTTCATACATTTATTCTGATCTAAATAAATATTTCTGCTGTTGGAAATGAATAAAATATGAACCTATAAAAATTGAAATGGCTCCACAGGAAGAGCTGCTGACAGCGTCGACCACTTCCTGTACAGATAGCCAATCAGGGCTCAGCTTGAAGACGTCTCGACGAGCCTCCGACTCGCCCATCTCTGAGGAGAAACAGGAACCCGTCAGCGAGGGCATCAGAGTGTGTTACAATTTTGATCAAAGAATTTGTATTTATTTGAACATCTTTTATTGTTTTTGCGTCTCAAAGCGTCAAAACATCTCCAACAATGTCTCCATTTTGTTTTTCATTAACACAGATTGCTTTAACAAGAGAGCATTTTACGTTACGTTAAGCCGACTAATATTAGATCAAGATAAAAACCTAATAAATGAAAAACAATAAAACACAATCTGATGGTTTCCTGATAATTGATTTAGATAACAGAACCGGATAGAATAATTTACCTTCTATCTTTATCCTCCGCTAAGAGGCGGCACCACAGCAACCTCGTCCCCGTCTCCAAGAGTCACCAGCTGGTCGTCAATGTCCACGTACTGCTGACGCACGGCCAGGACCGCTTGACCCTGCAGGACCGAGAGTCTACACACACACACACACACACACACACACACACACACACAC
>KV751375.1:1504643-1520841 GCA_001698575.1 Mola mola | reverse complement strand
GTTCAACATTGCTTGCAGTTTTAATTCGCTGCTGTGACCTGTGCCCCCTTTGATGATGTCCGACCATTAAAGACACGAACGACATCATTTAGTGACATAGTGACGCACTGTTGTCGTCACGCAACCATGTCTGACCAACATCTGTCACTCACACATGACAAGGTGAGGATATGGAATTTCATTCTGGTTAAACGTTGTTCATCTTGCTCGCTGTCTCTCCTGGAAGTGTGGAGAAAAAGGCATCCAATAGAAACGTTCCGTTATTGTCACCTTGGCTAAAAATGCGACTTCCCGGGGCTTAGTCCCGGAAGACCCCTTGGATTTGTTTTGTTCTGTCAGACTAAAAGAGGCATTCACACGGACAGCTATACATTCTCTTCCTGTTTAACCTCAACGTATCAACAACGTATCCGTCCAATCAGAATCGAGCTTCGTCGATAAGTGTCTGTCCAATCAATGCCAAACCTTACAAAGTCCAATCTTTTCCAGTAAAATCAATGCGTCTCGGTTTCCCACTTTTGTTGCGGTGATAAATTTCTTGCAGGCCACGTTAAGGGATAAACAAACGTGTTAACAGCAGCAACAGGTCGTCTTCTTTTAGCTAGTGCTAACAAGTAAGAGATGGACAGTGTGGACAGAACGTGCACGTTCCAGGCCCATCATGTCCTCACAGTAACGGAGCTGAGGATGCAAAGCATGGGGACAGAAAAATATAAGGATGTTCATAGTCTGACTAATAAAAAGCCAAACACACACAGGATGATCAGATAAATGAGATCAACTGATCTGTGGCAGCTGCAATTTACTCACAGTAAAGCTCTTCACTGCTCTCTAGTGGACACATTCAGTATTGCAGCAGACCAATAAATGAGGCGATATTTAAAACTCTACTTTAAAAATCTATTTTATAATCAATTAAAGTTGTAATATTCTATGTAATATATGCATGAAAAATATTTGTGTTTTTGTGGGGAAAAAATGGCATTCAGACTTGTTAGCCTGTTTTAATGGCTTATGATATAATTAAAATACTTTGAATTAATGACGTTTGGAAGCTTTAGTTATGTAATTATTTAACCTAATTATTAGAGTACAGTTTTTAACAGATTATTTTTTGTCAATAAATACAGTCTAACTATAATCACATTTATAGCAGTTCTGTACTTTGGTCCATACACCACACAGTGAGAGGAATATCTGTTAAAATGTTGTTTTTGTCCTTATGTCCTTTGTTCCTTATGGCAAAGAGCAGTTTTAAGGGTCTAAAGTAATCCAGCTAAATATCAATCCCTTATTTCTCTGTCTAAAGACAAAGTAGCTGCATGTTTGTGCAGGGAGGCAAATACAAATGAGTTAACTTTGTGTTAAAATCTTTAATGCAATTAATAAACTTGATAAGCACTTTAATTTAGTCACAATAATACGGTTTTGTCTTTTTTTTATTTTTGTATGTTGTCCAGGAGATCAAACAAGACAGCGAGACAAGACTCTGGCAACTAAATAATTAACAGTTTCTAGACATTCATGACAACTACAGTTCACATCTTTTTTTACAAACATTGTTTGCAGAGTAAAATGTATTATTTATTTTTTTTTGTTATCACGTCAGATTTTGGTCAGTTGAGGGAACAGCTGCAGGTACGGCAGCCCGGAGGGAAAAGCCGGAAGTCTGCACGCAAATCCTGACAAAGTGTTGAAGTGTCCGGGAGCGACGGAACAGCAGCTTCACTGAGGTCTCTACATCGTCATGGAGCTCTCTTATCAGTCCCTGAAAGTTGCCCGTCAGGCACGGGAGGCGGTGAGTGAACCGCCAGCTTCGCTTCTTGTCTCTGTCAGACGTCACGGACGGCTGGTTGCTAGCTAACAACTTTTAGCTGGTTAGCGCCGCTAACTGGGTGAGTCAGCTAACGATAACTCGTCCAGACTAACTATCCCGGCTGACAGTGACGTTACGCCAATCATAGCCCGAGTCCGGAGCCTGGGACACGCAAAACTGCCACTATTGATCGCAAAGCGGTTAGCCTATGAGCTAATCGGACAGGCTAGCCCCGCATGCGTCCGGAGCCTCAGTTAACCGGCGTCTACTTGTTGCCAGGAGACCGAGACAAGTAGTCGCCGTCTGTGGTGGTTTGTCGCCCTCTGGTGGGATACAATGTACTATTTTGTAGTAATTTGAACACATTTAAAGGTATATAGTACTACTGCATTGTACTACTATAATATTATAATATTTGTGTTATGGATCCGCGGATTTAAACTAGTGAATCTCTAAAAAATCGAATATCATGACTTTAATAAAGTGAACATTTTATGTGTTCTAGACACATTACATGAAAAGCAAAATGCTTCAATCAGTGTACTATTAAAATTTTTATCACTATGGTCCACATCTTCAATATAAAAAACCCCACATTTTAGAATAGTTGAATATTTTACCAGAAAATATGAAAAATTAATTTTGTGAATTATTTTACAAAAAACAATTTTCCATTTTAATCCTGCTTTTGAGCTGTGCTGCTATATGTTATCTTTTTTGTTTTTTACTATTTTATTGTGTTGCTTTTATGTTTTTTGTATGTAAAATTGCCTTTTGTGCGAAAGCACTGCCATTTTTGCAGGACTCCCTGGAAGAAGTCTTTGTATTTCAGCGCGAGCGGCCCAGATAAATAAATTAAAAAAGATTAAAAATGAGCGATATTATAAAAGTCCGACCATTAGAATTTGAGTTGCGTCCAGGTGTGAAATTGTCCCGCGATGATGACGATGATGTCTGACGAGTCTGTGTCGGCCAACAGGAAGAGCTGAGGACTGAGATGAGGAGGAAGAGTCTCCTCATCCTCATTTACCAACACCTGCAGGACCGGGGGTGAGTGTGTGTCGTGGCGTTTCTTCCATCCGCTGCAGGTTGTGTGTGTTCACTGACACTATAGTCTGAAGATGCAGGTGTGTGAGCGTAGAAGAGATTGTGCGACTCCACAGGCTCGTGGCTCAGCGCCGACCTCGCCTGCTTCCCTTTTGCATCTTTGCAATCTCTTCTTCCAGCTACGTGGCGGCGGCGTTGGCCTTGGACCAGGAGACGAATGGAGGTTTGAAGGGAGTGGAGGTTTGCGACAACATCGACCTGGAGATGGTGCTGATGGAGTATGAGAGCTACCACTACGTCAAGTTCCAGAAATATCCCAAAGTCATCCGCAGAGCAGCGCCAGCAGGTAAACGCAGCCTCGTCTCTGCCGCCCTGCGGGAGGAACCGGCCGTCCACTTCCTGTCCTGCTGTGGAACCAGTCAGACTCACTTATGTTTACTCTTGTCTTTTGATTCATGCAAAAGGGAAAAACAGCTGTGCAAGAAATGGCGGAGTGAAGAGGTGAGTCATAATTATTATTTAAAGAGATACCAAGAGAAAAGAAAAAATCTACTCACAGATTCATTTTCTGTCAGAAATAACAAAGAAATGCAGCAGATTCTCACATGAAAAAGAAAGAACTTGGACAAGGTGATCTAATGTCAGCACTCCAAGCACTTTACTCACATCTGGACGGCCCTCAGAGAGCGCAAACCGCCACCGACGCAGCTCAGTTCTTCCCCTCCCCCCTATGTCCCTCAGTTCCTTTAGGGGTTTTGTCCAAAAAATGTGTATGACCCCAAAGCTACAAAATGACACCAGTTGGATGTCTCTGTGTCAATTCTGCCTGGAATTATGGCCCGAAAAACTTTGTGACCTAAAAGTGACCTTCAGCTTTGGCCACCAAAATCGAATCAGCTGTAGATTTGGCAAAGATACACCTTGACCGTAGTGATCATTTCTTTCTTTTTAGGATCTTGAACTTCCTGTTCCTGTGCGGGGTGTCAGTTTCTGCATTGTTACAGCTGATTTCCCTCTGCTGAACTGATGGCTCACACATGGATCACAAGACGTGTTCGATCCATTTACAGTGTGTCTTTGTCCCACAGGAGTCCACGCTCGGCGGTGAAGCCTCTCCCCAAGATCACCTCGTCCCCGAGCCTGCAGTCCGGGAGCAGGGCCAAGAGGACAATACTCGCACACGTACGGCATCACACGCACGCCATCAGTGTCGATAAAAGCGGCGAATATCTGACAGCTCGCTCCCGTTTTTCAGGACAACGGCCCCGCGGCTCCTCCAGAGCCTTCGGCTTTCGGCCTCAACGTCTCCCCCCTGAGGCACGAAGGCGCCGCAGCGGCGGCCGGGAACAGGAAGGTACCGTGACCACACATTTTATTTTAACTTCAGATGTGACCCACCCACCCACACACAGGAGCACCAGGCACGAAAATCAGGTCTCATCGTCTGAATGTGAGTCTCAAATAATCTCTCACTTCAACTTGTGTGAAAACCTCTGTCAGGGCCTGATGACGGAGGGCAAACTTTCCGCCCACCAAGCTGCCGGCGACTCGGAGAACATGGTAACTACCCCGAAAACTCTGAGCAAGGCTGCGTGGGTGTGTGCTAGGATGTCTCCTGACTGTGGGTCGTCTCGTTGTGTGATCGCGTGATTTTCTGTTATTGTCATCGTTACCTCGGGGGCCATGTTCCTGATTTTGTTTGTTTAAGACAAGAACTCAGATAGTGATGGACAGTCAGTAAGAGAGGTCCAGCCGGTGTCATTGTGTAGCTGACATCACTGCCGACAGATGATTAACTTTTGGGCTTTCTGGGTACAAGGTGAAGGTCACTGAAAGGTCAAACCCATTTTTTGGACATTTCTCCACAGTTTTGCTAATTTTAAACAAATTCTGACCAAAACAGAACATTTTTAGTTACCTGAAAAGAACTATTTGAGTCTGCAGACGGACTTTCTGAGGTTGTTACGGCAGAAAATGATCGTACCGGTGCATCTCAAAAAATTAGAATATTGAAGAAAGGTTTTGGAATTTATTTATATTTCAAGACATTATTTTTAATTTTGATGACTATGGCTTGTACAATTTTTGGCAAAATGTTCTTAAATTGTGAATATTTACTGTGTATATATAGTGTTTTGTTTTTTTTTTTTTTAAATATTCCTTCAGCTTTAGGCCATAATTATCAGAATCAAAATGTGTAATGAGTCTAGAATAGATGAAATGTTCACTTCAATTACTGTTGACACTGTTGACTGTTAATACTTTATGATGCATTAATATAATCACAGGGTACGATATCACATTAAATGTGCATCAGTGTCATACCAAACGTGTAAATTATATGAAAACATGCCAAAATATAATTTTTTGTGCTCCTTTGCAAACACATTTAAAATAGGAAATTGTAAAACTTCTCATTTAAACCTGTTGCAGGAACGGCTGCTGAAGCCCCTGAGTGGCTTTTCTGGAATGAGCGGTGAGATGAGAGAGCTGGCTGCCATCATCAGCAGGGTAACAAACAAACACGCACACACACACACTTGATAAACAAAAACAAACCCTTATCTTGCCTCTTATCTTTATGAAGCCCAATGTGTCCACTAGAGGGCAGCGAAGAGCTGTGTTCTCTTAATGGAGGCGCAGCTTGTTTCTGTTTTCTGATGTTTCATTCTGAAGGACCGCTGTTTACACAAATTCTTAATTCTTCTTCATGTGCCCCTCAATCTGCGTGTTTGTGTGTCTGACCCCCCTCAAAGGACATCCATTTGCACAGCCCCAATGTGCGGTGGGAGGACATTATCGGCCTGGAGGACGCCAAGCGATTAGTCAAAGAGGCCGTCGTCTATCCCATTAAGGTGCGGCCGCTTCCTGGGCACGCTGGTATTTCAGCGCCGCTCGATTCTGAATACGTCTCTTTTAAAGGGCTTAAAGAGGAGGAGGAGGAGGAGGAGGAGGAGGAAGAGCAGGTCAGGCCGCTCCGTTAGGCTGACGTGAAATCTATATCTGGGATAATGTGGCACATGCTGATGGATAGACGAACAGGAACACGCAGGCTTCACCATGTAGACTTTATGCACACAGACGCATGTTTCTGCAGCACAGCAGAGGTAGTGGCAGAGGGCACGCACGCACGCACTTCTGTCATCATCAGCTGGATGATGCATGGATACGACCACAACAAATCAGGTCGTCTGCATCCTCTTGACATTTGCCGCCTGAGATGAGGACGAATATGTCGCTCCTCCATCAGTCAGGCCCGTTTTATTGAATAACGCACCGCCTTCCCACAATCCCTAGCTCCTGTCTCATTATTCATTGTGTGGGGTATAAGGTCAGTTTGATGATTTGACTCCCGTCAAATTCAGAGTAATCTGTGGTAGTTGCTGCGCCGACTTCAGCGTCTGAGCGCTCGCACAGAAATGTAAAGCACCTTTTGTTGTGTTTGCAGCGGTAAAATATCGTCTAATTGTGATTGGGCTGCTCTGGTTTCACAGTACCCCCAGCTGTTCACAGGCATCCTGTCTCCGTGGAAGGGCTTGCTGCTCTACGGCCCCCCAGGTGAGACCGACGCCCGCTAACATTGAGAACTTTTTTCCCAGCGTGTGACCGTCCCACTTACACCCACACAGGGACGGGAAAGACGCCCGTGGCGACCGAGTGCCGGACCACTTTCTTCAACATCTCGGCCTCCAGCATCATCAGCAAGTGGCGAGGAGACTCTGAGAAGCTTGTCCGGGTGGGTTACCGTCACGCACGCGGCGCACGCCAAACGCAAGATGTTGTTTACACGCCTGCCGTCCTGCGTGGTGTGTCCGCAGGTTCTGTTTGAGCTGGCCAGGTACCACGCCCCGTCCACCATCTTCCTGGACGAGCTGGAGTCGGTGATGAGCCAGAGAGGAAGCAGCCTGGGGTGAGCTTGAGCAGACCGTGCTCTGTTCTTCCTGTGAAGGGTCTCAGCTGACTTTCTTTATTCACTCACACTTTCTGCCTCAGATTCTGAGCATGTTCATATAAAAAAAAAAGAGGCGTTTCGTGCGCTATTTCCTGCTTCTGCACAAAATTAAGCAATCAGTGCCACCTTCTTTGTCTTGAACGAGTTGCTATGACAGAGAGCTGTGAAGATTGTTAAAAAAAAACAATATATTACAGCAAAACGCAGCATCGTTGCTGCACATAACGCAGGAGGGGCTGCTGTCAGGTCTGTCCCGTACTGAACACCTGACACAGTCTTTGGTACTTGATTATCCATGATAAATGCCAGTGGAAGAATCCCGTTATAAGCTGCGTTCTTTTGACTGCAGCAGCCAGTCAGAAACATAAAACCGTCCACGCTGGTTGACAGCTGCTGAGCCTTCATCATTCGTTTGGTGTGAGGAAGGTGCACCGCTGACCAGTCTGAATATGATCTGAGGTAAAGACGATAACATGTACGTTACTGTGGCAGCTGCATATTTGCTCTATTGTCCTGGTTTTGATGCCCTACTGCACATACTGTACAGCTCTGAAAGGTTGCAGCTATAAGCCATAAAGCCTTTCCTCCACCCACAAGAAATATTGCCAGTTATAGAATGAACGAAAAGGGAAACGCTGAAACAGACGATTTTATATTTATATTTCAGGCTGTGGTAATCTACTAAACAATCAGACATTAATTTAGAATAAGTAATTATTTTGTCTTTCATAAACTTTAGGGAACACAACTAACATGCTTTTTTACCATTGAGTGACCTTGACCTTTGACCCTTAGTCACCAAAATTTAATCAGCTGTACGTTGGGCCGAGATACTCGATGAGAATTTCGTCAAAATCAGTCCAGTATTTGTCGTGTAATCCTGCCAACAAACAAGCAGTCTGACCAACCCACCGACACCTGATGATTGTTGGGGAAAAGGGAATAATTATTTTGGACATAGTGATGAAGCCATTAGCTAAACTGATGAAAACAAAGAAGAAGGCACCATACAAAAATTTAATCCCTCACTTCACTGATTAAAATTCTTCTTTTTCCTCTGTCAATTCTGTCTGTGAATGAAGCGTCTCTGTTGTGGGACAAAACAAAACACATGTTGTTGGGCAGCGATACAACTATGTGACGTTTTACAGAGCAGTGACTGTCTGAGCTGAACTTTGACCCCTGCTTTCAGAGGAGAGCACGAGGGGAGCCGCAGGATGAAGACGGAGCTGCTGGTTCAGATGGACGGACTGGCGAGATCCGACGACCTGGTGTTTGTGCTGGCTGCCTCCAACATGCCGTGGTAACAGACACACGCGCCCCCTGCTGGCCCCAATCTGCTACTTTCATTTCTCTTTGTTGGCTCATTGAATTTCCGGCAATCTAACGATCATTAAGAGTGTGTCTTTCTCCCTGAGCTCACAAAAACAACTTTTCACATTTATGATAGCATCCTCATTTAACATTTAACTCCAGGCTCCCGTTAGCTGAACTCCGCTTAAGACTCGTCTCAGCCTTAGACTAGTCTAACCCAGGCTGCCAGACTCCACCTCTCCCATGTCTTAATCTGGGATGAGAGCTTCAGAACAGCAGTTAGGAGACACAGAGACACAGCAATATTTATCTAGAGGTTTAAGAGGTACAAAAAAGTGGAACTAAGACTAGCTGCTGCTACAGGGCAAATATTTGGATATCTGAAAGAGCTCTAAGAGCCAGATTTGACATTTACAAACATCTTTAACGTTACGGCTGTTGGATTATTGTTGCTCACCTGTAATTTTTTCCCCAAACGTGATGACACTTCACATTTCCATGTAGTTGATTAAAACTACTGAAAAACAGATCCACATTATATTCGTCCAACAGGCAAAGGTTTTCCTGCTGCGGGGACATGCAATGACCTCCAGCTGCCACTCGGGACCGCTGTTGCGTCCGCCACGTTTTATTCTTGTACTTGTGTCCTATTTTACCCATGATGCATAGTGCGACAGACTAAGTTCTCCCATAGAACGGTTTATTTAAGTGTGGACAATAAGCCTGGTTATTAAATTTAAGTCCAATACTGGTCTAATTTTTAAGCAGCCAGAGTTTTTATGCACAGAAAGGAAAACTTCATCCTTCAGTTTATCAGATTAATTTATAATCACCACATTCGTGATTTTCTCTGGACAAGACAAATATGAAAATCCTGTAAAGTAAGTCAAGCTGTCAGGCACATGTAGTGGAGTAAAAACAAAATGTCAGCTGCAGAAGTACAGCGACCCCAAATTTGCTAATTGGTCTCATTCAAACGGTGATTAACTCCAATGATGAGTGTTCCTGTTCTTGTGTCAGGGAACTGGACCTCGCCATGCTGAGGAGGTTAGAGAAGAGGATTCTCGTCGGTCTTCCCTCCACGGCGGCTCGCCAGGCCATGATCTCTCATTGGCTGCCTCCTGTTAGCGCCACGGGGGGGGTGGAGCTACGAACCCAGCTGGACTATGAAACTCTGGCGCAGGTGCGTTACAGTGAAAATAATTGACTTCACGGTTTGGTTACACACACTCTCATCAGCCTGTTAGTGTGTTTCAGAGGACGGAGGGCTACTCTGGCTCGGACATCAGACTCGTGTGCAAAGAGGCCGCCATGAGACCGGTCCGCAAGGTGTTTGATGCTCTGGAGTCGCATCAGGAGGGTAGGAACACACACACAGCCGTGTCCCTGAACGCACCACGGTCGCCTCACGGAGATCCTCCTTCGCAGGACATCCCGACATGCCCGCCATCCAGCTGGAAACCGTGACGACATCCGACTTCCTGGAAGTCATCGCGCACACCAAACCCTCGGCCCGAAACCTGATGGTGCGATACGGTGCCTGGGAGCGAGAGTACGAGTCTGTGTGACAGGGCAAACAGGCTGTGATCTTCGTCCTGTTCGACAAGCTGCTGTTTTAATGAGTCCTTTTATCGTTTCTGACATGCTGAATAATTTAGTTTACAGGATGATTGTCAGTGTTAAAACAGCGACAGTGATGCGAGTCCAGAACAGCCGGAATCTTCTGCTGTAATAACTTAAAGCAGGTTCTTCAGGATGTGTTCGACGGCGTCGGGGAAACTGTCACACGTCAGGTGGGGAGGAGGCCTGATTTTGTGCTCGTCTCCTTTCCTGTATTTACCTGAGAGGAGGTGGAATTATCATCACTCATCACCAATACAAAGTTTAACTCGCTCCTATAAAAACAGGATATTTTAATGCATCTTGGTTGAAAAACTCTTATCTCCACCTTTGACTTTCTTCAGTGTCAGAATGTTCACATCCTTCACGCAGCATCTGAATGAGCGATGGACGGATGTTTTACTCTGATTTTTACAGGTCAGCGTTGAGCAGAAACACAGATGATACGTCAGGTTTTAAGCCAAGGACAGATGACGCACGTGGGTCTCACATGACTGATCACCTATCGATTATCCTGAGTTCAATGTAAAACACCAAGTAAAAGCTGTGATTAGAACAGCTGCTACCAATAGTTTACTGAGTTGAATGTAAACAGGAGAATTACGTGTTGGTTTCACTTATTCTAGGATGCCCATTAACATCAGGCAGAGGGACAACAGATGAGAGCTGCACTTTCAGGTTTCTAGTACAGTTACATTTGTAAAAAATGTTAATTAATGAACACTGTCTCTTTAAACAAATAAAAAAGTAAGGTTCTTTAACATTATTATTATTAATGTGAGTCTATTAAAAATAGAAGAACAACGACTGTAAATGTAACTTGTGTCTAATTACACTGTTTGTGTTTATTTGTAAGCACTTATGGGAGTTACGTTTTGGAGATAAGAGTTTTTCATTGGACAGTGACGGTAACATTTGGGCTGATGACCTCAAATCGCCCGTCGTTTTCCGTAATGAGCATTATTACCTGTTTTTATGACATCGTGCTGCTAATGAGACCAACGGGACAATGTCATGAAGACATTGAGGAGTAACAGACGACGAGTTTTCGTGAGGGGTGAGGAGTTTGTCCTTACCGGTTCTAACCAGAATTCCCAACATCCCTGCGTTCTGAGCCCCGCCCACATCGTCCCTGGCATCCTGTGGAAAAACAAGAGACAACAGAGACGTCTTGGTTTGGGCTAAAAGTTGATGTATTTTAATCAAAAGATCTGAAAATATCATTGACAACATACTTACATCTCCTATCATGACTGCTTCATCTGGGCTACATCCCATGTCGGACAGAGCCTGAGAAGAGCACAACACGACCTCATGACCAAGAAACTATCCGTTTCCTCACAAAGCCGAGCACAAATATCAGTTTGAGACCTGTGTGAAAAACGTCTCCTCTGGCTTCCCCACCACCGTAGATTTACAGTCTGCAGCGTACTCGAGTCCCGTCACGAAGGGCCCGGGGCCGAGGGCCAGACCATCCTTCCGTTTGTAGTAGCGAGCCTTGTGGATGGCGATGAGAGGGGCTCCGTCCAGAATCATTCTGAGGAGACACACAGGATCAGGCCGCTGATAAACGATGCTGAGCTCGTTAGCGTTTCTCACACCAAAAGGACAAATACTGGATTTTCTTATCTTTCCAAAATTAAAGAATCCCTTTTTATTTGTGAGCTAGGGAAGTTACAAATTTTACAAGCTGCAAAACAATGCACGTTTTGCCTTTTATTTATAAAGGAGAAAATAAAAACATCTTCTGTCTTAAAGCTGAGGTTTGGGAATCAAGTATGAGACTCGTATGGAAGCAACCCCACCGCTCAGCACAGGGCCATGCATCGTGTCAGCACCATCTCCTGTTTAAAACATGAATTGCGTCTCAATCGAATGGATGAATCATGTAATTGATTTGAAATTTGACTCGCAGTGCATCATTGCACATGTGGCAACAACAGTTTGGTCAATTTGTAGAACAAACTGAACAAGCAGAACACGAAAAGTTTATATCTTTTCAACTCAAATTTCTGATTTTGCTTTCTGTTTTTTTCTCTGAATTTTGAGAAAAGTCAGATTTCTGAGTTCAACATGAGGACAAATTACATTTTCCACATTCCCTGTAAGTCATGTTTTTTTTTACCAGTGGTCTTACTCCTCTGTTGACAACAAAGGTGACACTGATTTTATGAATATAAATCGATCGGGGACGTGACCCAATCTGCGGCTTGTCGCAGCTGAGTATTTGTCCAAATAATCCTCATGGTGTCAATATCATTATTTTCCTCTTCCTGAACCAGTTGGAACCTCCCACATTTCAAATCGCAAAAAATCAACATGTTTGAAATTTACACGATTTGAAAGTCTTGGTGTGTATTTAGCCTCAAATGAACTAAACGTATTCTGTCAGCATTTGCCAGCCAGTGACTGAACGACGATGGATGACACGAGAGCTCCCTAAAACTGAAGCCAAAACATTGTGATTGCCCCCTAGAGGTAGACCGCAGTTTAACTCATAAAACCTACCACCTGCCTCAATCTTCCCAGGATTCTTGGCAAACTAAATACCGATCAATATGGCAAATGTTACCATGATGGTCTTTTGCCCTATCACCCAGCCCTGTTGCACTGTCAGGATAAAATAGAGTAAAAGAACAACTAAAGTGGTGAGAAAAAGCGAGATTATAAGATGATTTAACTTTGCTGGGAGACATTGGTTGAATTATTAGCTCAGGTGTTGTGTCTGAAGCACCTGAAGGCCTTGTTGAGCGTCTGGTAGCTGAAGTGATCAGGAGCGAGTCCGACCACGACAGCGTTTGGTTCTGACGTGTCAATACCTGCAGATGGAAAGACTATTACTGTTGTATACAGCAGGGTTATTTCAGATTCATTAATTATTTTGTACCAATACCTGCAGATTCACTCACACTAGGTGGGTCTTGTCTTTTAACTGGATTAGTTTGTGTTGTTGTGCAGGTTTAGGTGAACATTGGAGCAGTTAAATGAGCTCAGTGAGTGACGCAGGAGTGTTAACACTCAGTCATGGCTGCCTCGTGTTCAACCGTAAATCTACAAACTCCTCCTCAGATGCAGACAACAATCCATTCATCATCTCCACCAATACATTCATTTAACAGTTTCCACTGAGATGCAAAGGACAACTTTCAACACAACAAACAAAACTCCAGCAGCCAGAAACCCTGAAAAAGCCCTCCTGGATCAAAACACCTGGCTCAGAACAGCGAACCCAGTGTTAAAAGGTAAATAACAGTCACACTCAAGGTTTTCCACCCACAGCAGCCACAGTAATTTGTGATTTTTCAAAACGTGAACTGTTAAATGCTAAATGCTGCGACTTATTATTGTATCTCTCATAATCAGGGGTATTCTGGAATAATTGGTGACACTGCTGCTGCAGATGCTTGGTGTCAGCACAAAAACTATGAATGCATCTAAAGAAAAAGTATATCATGATTTTTTTTGTGTTTTTTAAAAAGTGAACATTTAATATATTCTAGATTCATTACATGTAAACTAAACTGCATGAGATCTGTGGCTGATTTTCAGCATCTTCTGACATCATGATTGGCCATCAGGGGGAGTTTATTTGGGGGAGAAATTTAATGTTTTCAGCCTTTCCAGTGAGCAGTGATTCTTGGGAATATACCCTCGTGGTTGCATGTCGACCAACTTGACTAGTTCTGTGAGGAAAATATCGATGACTATAGTTATGTAAAACTGAATCTATCCTGCTGGAGACTTCTCTCTTCTTCAGCCGTCCCCCACGTGGGGGTCAGAGCTCAAAACTGCCTACAATCTAAGGTGGGTTTAATCTGCCTGGGAAAATAATGGTTGAAGAACAACAAAACAATATTTAGAGTGTTTGTTAATTGTTGTTTAGGCTGTTTGTTTTTCAAAAAAAAAAAAAGGATAAAGCTCACACAGGATAAAGGATAAAAAGCACACACAGAGTGTTCGTACCTGTGAAGTCCTCCAGCGCGCTGTCCTCCACCAGCAGCAGCGGCCGGTGCTGCTTCTGCTCCAGCAAACTCCTCGCTGCATTCAGTGAGGTGAAGATCTCTTTTTCCTGCCCAGTTCATTTCCAAAAGACACAGTCAAGGAAAAAAAAAGCCACTCCGGAAGAAAATCAGAAAAAACCCCATAAAAAGCACTCAGAGAGCGCAAACCACCAACGTTGACTTTTCAAGGTCAAGTCTATTTCTGACAGCCGATACTTCCGTTTTCTACCAGACTGTGGTATTAATGTTTGCTTTGGGCATTCAGAACCGTGATTTTTAGCTCAAGGTCATTTGGTGCCAAAGTGAGCACATGTTGGCATCACCTGATGGTTGACATATGAACCACAGAGCCAGCCGGTTCCGGCTGTGTGATGGGCCCTTTGATGAGTTACAAAATGACACCAGTTAGACCTCTCTGTGTCAATTCCTTCAGGAGTTGTATCAGAAAATGTGTTTGAGCTTTCAGTGACTTTGACGCTTGAACAAGAAAACCCCAAACTATAATAAACTGTAGCCAGTGCTAAATGGCACCAGTTGGACCTCTCTGTTAACTCATTCAGGAGAAAAAAAAAAGTGCTCTTTGGCCAGTCAGTGACGTTAACCCTAGACCTTGAAATGGTCACACATGGGTTGATGTCATCGTGAAAGCACGAGGACTAAGTGAAATATGGGGGTGGAAGCTGCACCTGGACGTTGAAGTCGAGACCATGTAGTCGTTCCAGTAAGTTCCTCTTGCTCTCCTTGGTTGTGTTGGTCACAAACTTCACAGCGACTGACGCCTGCCGTAACCTAAACGCAACATCCAAAACGTTAACAACTTGCAGATATAACATGTAAATTTAAACTTACTCTGAAAACTAAACTCATCAAAGATATGATTTGTTTTAAAAGGAGCAACAATTTCTTTGCAGGTCCTGCAGGTCCCACTTCACCTCTTGACTTCAAAGTTTATTTTCATGCTTCGGACCGTATTTGGAGCCCTACCAAACCCAACCCTACCTTCCTACCTGTTCAAAGCGTCCTGCGCCCCGGGCACCGCTGAGTCCTCTATATGAAGTGTTCCACTCAGGTCGATGAGCACGGCCTTTAGCGCCCGTCGGCCCGCCATGCTGCAGACCTGCAGGGGCCGGCGGATGGTGGATGCAAGCAGAGAGGTCTGGAAGACAGCAGGCGGGCGTGACACACACACAAAACTAGCAAAAAAACACTGTTGCTCACGGCTTGCAAAAGTCTGCTTCGACTCATTTTAAATGAAGACAAAAACGATCAACAGAGGACATTTTCAACAGGTTTCAGTCACCAAGGCAGATTAAAGCTGCTCTGAGTGCAGTCTCCGATTCTGGTTTCCTACGCTTCCAAATATAAGCCCGGCCTGCTGTAAATGGAGCTTTACTCTGTTTGGAAAAAAAAAAAGCTTATTCTCTCATAATAAAGAGATTATAGGTTCATAATCATAATTCACATCGGTGATGGCAGAATTTATCAGATTACTGTGTTGTTCAAACCTGCATCAGCACAAACTGAGAGGATTATTGAACGGTTTGTCCCCAGACTTTGTGACTTCCTGCCTAGAATGCAGATTTTGGGATTGAATTTTATTGCACTTTGACTTTGCGATGCCACATTATTTAGGCATGCTTGGATTTCTGTCATGTAGTTATCAGAGTGAGGGTACAATTAATGCTTTTAATACCACAAATACTAAGACAGCTCAAACACACAACCGCAGCCCGTAGGTCATGTATCCATTATTTGTATTTAGTTTGGCTGATAACAGGAAGCTGTGCCGTGAGGAGAGTGACAAGCAGAGAATAGGCTTATTTTCTGATTTTCTGTGTGTGTGTTTAAGGGAAATTAGGGCAGTTTTTCTCTCTAACTTGGACCTCCGACGTCTCTCAATTCATTTTTTTGTTGTATTTTATCATCACTAATAATGAAAATGTCTTTCAGCTCCTTTCATTCAATCATCAGGCATGTTTGAATGCGACATACGAAAAAGAAAAGAAAATTTTTATCTCAGCGTACAGGTAAAGTTACCGTGGACAGGCCACCATTTCATCACAGAACTGACAGGTAGAGACAACCAGCCATGCACACTCACACAGTCTCCGCCGGAGACGCGAGCTCCACACAGAAAAACCCTGAGTGGAACCATCCTGCTGTGAGGTGACAGTGTTCACCACAGCACCACCATGCCCCCCACAGCTGTAACCAACACTTTACATGAAATACACTTTCCGTATTCTTTTTTAATCAGTCCCAAGGCCTTAAATTCTGTCTGTGGCACTAAGCAGCATCATGTAGCATCTCTTTTTATTCATTTTGTGATTAATCTTTACTTTTATACTGTCTACAATTTTGCTTGATTAACATTACTGTGACATTCCTGGTGGCCGTGTTGCAAATGCTGACAGGTGTATAAAAATCTCCAATATAAGGAAGCACATT
>KV751375.1:1456255-1497237 GCA_001698575.1 Mola mola | reverse complement strand
TCTGGTCCTGGAAATTATCTGAAAATTAGAGCAAAAAGAGGCGATTAGCCCGATTGAGGTCAGTAATAAAAGACAGCTGACGGAGGGTGAGGGGGGAAGACGAGGTGCGGGAAGGGCAGAGGAAGGACTCACGGAAGACAGGAAACGGCGAGGTGCCCTTCAGAGCGTGAAACTCCTGCTCCAGCCGCCTCCTGAAGTCGATCTGCTCCAGCAGAACCTTCTGGAGCTCCTCTGCAGGAGAGCGAAGACAGACGAGGTGAGAGTCGCAGAAACGCAGTGACAAGTCTTACCTACGACCAGCCAGACTCAACTTTACCTTTCTCCATGTTCTCCACGTCCTTCTTTAGAGGCGCAGGAGAGGCGGCGCCTTGGCTCTGATCACCTGAAAACACGTGCAATGTCAGACTTGATCCCAGGCTCATCATTATCATCATCTCCTGCACCTTCCTCACCTCCTTCCTCCCCCTCATCAGCGTGCAGTGCAGCTGTAATTTACTCTCTGGCCTCTAGGTGTCAGCGTAAACTCGTAATATGGGTTCTCTTTTTCACCAGCGGCGGCATTTTATTCTTCCTCACACACACACACACACACGCACACACACGCACACACACAGTCAGGTGCTGTACAGACCGCCGCAGCAAAACAGCTCCTTTTTATCAAACTACTGTCTAAACTCATACTGAAGAGAAACCACATTGCCAAACAACGTCCAGAGATCTGAGGATGAGGCTTATTCACTTCAATTCTGCACAGATTTGACCAGACCCCGACCTGCTGGAGGTGCTGTATGGAGGAAGATACATGTATACACGAGCCCCACGATGTGAATTGGGATTATGTTTGGTTGTTGTTAAAGATTGCTTGATATATAACGTGTTTGACCATATAAATACCATAAAATAAAAAGTGTTATAAAAAAATCATGGCAAATTACAAATACTGAAGTACAAACAAAACTACAAATATAAATGTGACTTTCTGTGATCTTAAATTATGTAGTTATTCATCCTGCACCTCCACCTATTTGAATCAAAGAAAATAATGTATCTAAATAGCATTTTAGAGCTGCAATGATTTACCGATTATTCAGTCGAAGGAAAATTAATTAATTGACAACTATTTTGATAATCGAACAACGGGTTCAGTCTTGTTTTGAGCAAAATTATTTTAACAATTAATTATTAAACATTTTTAGGCTACGGCTTCCTAAAAATCAGGATTTGCTGCTTTTCTTTGTCCTTTCCGGCCGTAAACGAGGAGTCTTTGGGCGTTTAAAATAGCTGCTTGTTGCTGCCGTGGTGAATTTTGCTGCCTAAAGCGGTTCCTGATGACATCACATTAACACACTAACACCATTTATGACCGCAAACCTCCCACTTCAGCTCTGGTTGCCTGAATATTTGAGGACGAGTGTTAAACTGATCTCTGCACGTTGGGCCTTTTGTGATCATATTTCCTTATCGAGGGACCAATGGGCGACGGAGGAGCTGAACAGCATGTCAGGGATCTGGAATGGACTTGTTGCAGTGACATAAACCTCTTCATCACTGCGCTGGAAGTTTGCTCTGTGCGCGCGACTGTTTGTCACAATGAGGCATTGTGCGCCTTAAATGAAGCGATCCAGCAGACTCGATGTGTCTATTCTCCTCCAGTCATTTCACATTCTCCCTCTCTCTCCCTCATTTAGAGCTCTCCTCTCCTCCTCCTCCTCCTCCTCCTCCTCCTCTCTCCTTTCCTCTCCTCTCTCTGTCTCATTTGACAAGCAAATTTGCAGACAGTGCCCGAGGATAACAACCTCGTTTGACAGTCAATTAACCGTGAATAGTCAAAGCCAAGGCGGTTTGCATTACATAAATGGAAAATTAGATTATTTTTTCTCCCTAGAAACAGAGGGAGAGTTTAAAGACAGTGGAGGGTGTGTGTGTGTGTGTGTGTGTGCGAGAGGAGTCGGGCCTTCTAATCACGCAGAGCTTCCCACCGCCCAGGGAGACGTTTGGCAATCAGGGGAAAGGTGGTCTCATTTAATTTGTTTCGTGTAATTTTTCGAAATACATTATACATTATGCGCAGGGATCATTACGGTGTGTGTACGTGGGGGTGTGTGTGCCGGGGGTGGGGGGGCAGATATAAATGTTGGCACAGATGTCATAAAGCACTTTTAATGTCTTCCTGACAGATATAAAAAGGCAATAAGCTGTGATCTTTTTCAAACGGGAAAGGCTGTTTTTGCGCTGCGGAGGGAGGGAGAAAAAGAGGCAATTATGTCGGCGGCGACACGGGTCCGGGATGGAGATTGCCGGCGCGGCTGCTTATCTCTGAGCTGATGTGTTCTTGTTGAACTATAACGGCCCCCCTAAGAGTTAACAGCCCCGGCGACACCGGCGGCCTTGTCTCATCTCCCTGTGTGTTCATGTGAGGAGGAGGACGAGGAGGAGGAGATGAAGACTGAGAAGCTTTAAGTATTCGCTCTCTCATTTGTGTAATGACAAGATACGCCAGCGTCACTTAGAAAGTCAGTCTGATGAGCAACTGCAGCCTCTGAAACCATGAAATGATTAAAAAAGAAAAGTAAAATAGAGTGTCACATTTTTATTGTAATTTTGATGTTGGTTCCTGCTGTACAACTGTCACGATCAGCCAACTGATCGATTAAACAATTCATTCATTGTTCAGACAAAAAAAAGATTTTCTGTCAATAAACAAAGAATGTTTGGGGATTTTTGTTATCAATTCAACAGTTAATATAAAAATAATCAGTAATCGAAAATGAAAACACTTGTTAGTGGCATGGATTTGTTCCACTCACTTTAGTATTGATTGTGATTTTATTTCCTGATGACATCATCAGTTTAAAGACCTCTGATATATGGCAAAATATGTAAACTACACACACACACACATGTACATATGCATACAGGTGTGGAACACATAAGTAACAAATATTTACATATATTTTCCAGATATACAATATAAAGTATAACTGTAATGCATAAATGTTAATATATGTATTACAGTTATATTAAAACATGCGTCACCTTCAATGAGATATGTCACAGATTTCTGTAGCATATTTGCACATATAACTCTAAACTCAACTCTATGTACATATGCATACAGGTGTGGAACACATAAGTAACAAATATTTACATATATTTTCCAGATATACAATATAAAGTATAACTGTAATGCATAAATGTTAATATATGTATTACAGTTATATTAAAACATGCGTCACCTTCAATGAGATATGTCACAGATTTCTGTAGCATATTTGCACATATAACTCTAAACTCAACTCTAAATGTGTGTGTACATATATGGTCATTTATCCTATATTGTGTTTGGGGAACCAAATGAAGAGATGAAATTATACTAATTGTGTTGCTGAATATTTTAATATGCTAAATGTGATGTAGCTGTAACCCCACAGATGTAAATCAACTTCACAAACTAATAAACTTTTTTTTTTGCCATTTTGTGATTAATTATTTGAAGCACAAACAACAGGTTTTTTTTCTCTTTGGTTCTTACCTGAGCCTTCCCTCCAGTAGTCGGGCGCTGCCGTCTCACTCTCTGGCACAAAGAAACTATTCTGCTCTTTGTTTTCCTCTGAGAGACGGACAGACAGACAGACAGACAGACAGACAGACAGGAGAAGTTTTTCAGTGAGGGCGTCATTGGCTGAGCTGGTTATCCGGACACGTGGAGATAACTAAGTGTGCGGCCGGCGAGACGGGAGGGTCCGAGCGGGAGATGAGGGGAGCAAATGAAACGTCGCGGGAACATGAGCCGCGTCATAAAACCACTCAGTCAGACGCGGAGTGAAACAAAAGACGCCGCAGTGCAACGGCGTGCTGAAATAGGCTGAAATGGCGTAAAAACAAACATTCGATGAGAGGGAGGCAAAGTGAGGCGACTGCAGGGTGAACGACCACAAACAGCCGAGCGGCAAAACTCATTTCTGTAAGATTACTTCTGCAAATGCTTCAGAGTGCCTGAACTTTTCCACCAGAACAGGATCTGGTAGGTGAATTTCACAAAACTGACGCGTTGCTCCTTTAAAACAAAAAGAAACCAAAACGGTCTGCACTCACCAGAAATGCTGGAGTTTTCTTTGGTCGCGTACGCAGGAAGTCCCTCGTCCCGGTTTTTGTGAATCTGCAAAGACGAACACAGTTAGAATTCTGCATCATGTGGTTCAGTCAGAAACAATCAGGAGTCCTGCGACAGAAACGTCTGGATTTTTCCCGTTGACTCTGGCCGCCGCCCCTCCTCCTCTCCCGCAGGCCTGCTTAACGTGGGAGTCGACAGGTTAAAGATTAGAGTTGCCCCGACGGGCCGAGGTGACGCAGCGAGCACAAACAATCTGGGCCTGTTAGCCGGGATCAGGGAGGGGGGGCTGACCCGGCTTCCACGGGGAGGGAGCAGCCCGTCAATCTGTGGATGCAGATCGCAGCTCTGTCCCACAGCAGCACCATTTAAATAATAATTAGCCAGAGCGGCCGGAGGGGGATATTTACGTTTTTGTAGGCTGGGTCCTCCTGCTGAGGCGGGGTGGAGCTGGAGAGGGGCAGGCTGGCAGGAGGGGAGGCGGGCAGGCCGGGGGACGCCTGCAGGATGAGGTCCGAGGAGGAGGGAGGGGAGGCGCCGGGATAGACGGTGTCGCTCCCTCTGTCCTTCCCCCGCTCCTCCGCGGGGCTATCGCTCAGCGCCGGGAGGTACAGGCCGGCCTGTGACGGCCTGTTCGCGAAGCTCGCCTCCTCCTCCTCGTCCTCCTGCCTGGACGACTCCACGTCCACCTCCCCCTCCTCCTCACCCTCCACCCCATCCGCCTCTCCGTCGCCTCCGCTTTCGCTCGCGTAGCTGCAGCTGCTGCTGGGCGACAGCCGCCGGTGGCGCTCCGTCCTGGAGACCGCTCCCCCGAAGTCGTCATCCGAAGCCACGGAGACTCCTCCGCCGCTGCCGTGGAGCTTGGCGATGCTCTCGGCGTCCTTGATGACAGGGCGGAAGGCCGAGCCGTAGCTCGGCTTTCGGCTTTGGAGGGCGGGAGCGTCCAGCAGCTTGAGCCAGCCCTCAGAGGTCACGGGGCGAAGGTCAGGGGTTAACGTTGTGCACTCTGGGTCGAAGAGTCCAGTTCTGGGTGCGGCCGTCCCGCTGCCCGGGGTCATGGTTGCGCTAACAGTGCCTGCGTTGGCAGCCACACTTCCAGGCTCGCCGGGGTCGGAGAGATCCAGAAAGGCCTGCCTGAGAGACGGGTTGTCTGCCAGGGAGGAGAGCGCGCCGGGCTGAGGCTGCAGGTAGGTGGGCACAGGGATTCCTCCCGCCGCTCTCGGGGGCCAAAACATGCAGAAAGGAGGATAAAAAGGGTCTTTGCGTCCGGGCCACAAAAGGCCCGACAGCCCCGCGCCTTTCTGCCCAGCGGGAACATCGGCGTCATCTTTCTTCTGCTGGCAGAGGCCGAAGGCCGGGAAGGGGTAGGGCGAGGGGAAGAGCGACGTGGGAGGGAACTTCTGCAGCATGCCGAAGCCTTTGCTCGGGACGGGGATGACGGGGAAGCTGCGAGGCGTCTTGCGGGGGGACAGGCTGGCTCCGTCCAGCTCGTCCTCGTCCTCATAGCGGGCTCGTTTCTGCGCGCCCAGGTCCGGTCCCATCATGTGAGGCACCACCGAGCCGGGGAGAGTCTTCATGGGGCCCATGGAGGAACACTGGACCGAGGAGGGCAGCGCTCTCTTCCGGCTGCCTCCGTTGAACATGGCCTTGACGTCCTCCCAGGCGTACATGAGCTCGTTGGCCGGGTGTTTGTCGCTCAGCTTGAGGTGCCGTCTCCAGGAGTTAAAGTTGGCGGCGTCCGGCTGCATGTACTTGGCGTCCGGCGTGCGGTGGGAATGGAAAATGAACTTGTTCGGCGAGAAGTACATGTTGCAGAGGGAGCACTTGATGCATTTGGCCCTGGAGCTGTTGTACCGTGCCGGGATGAAGTTACCACGGCAACCCCAGGCGCACTCGTGCGTCACATCGAAGGCAAAGTTGTCTGGCAGTTTGGGCGGCGTGTTTTCTCCCAGGAACGACTTGCAGAGGCGCTCGGCCTCGCGCTTGGTGATCATGCCGCAGCGGCGGGACGATATGGGCATGGCGCCGGCCCGGCGGAGGATCTCCAGCTGGACGGGCGTGCATTGCACGCAGGTGATGCCCAGCGCCACGCGGCGATTGTGAATCTCATTGTAGCTGTAGTTCTTGAGGAGCGTGTTGGAAATCTGAGCCAGGCAAAGTCTCTCGCTGTTGTCGATGACCAGCGACACGATGGGGACGCCGTACAGGATGACCTGGCCCACCTGGTTGGGCTTGAGGGGGGAGGAGGAAGAGGACGGCGACGGCGAGGACAGCGAGGAGGAAGAGGAGTGGAGGTGGGTGGGTCTGGGTGGAGTCAGCGGTTCCTGCTGGTAGGAGCCCGTCGAGCTTGTCATGATGATGTCATGAGGGCTGGAAAGATGGGTCTTGTCCATATTGGGGGGGTCGGTTTGTAGAACAACCTGCCTGAACAGAAAAGGACAAAAGAACATTTATTTTTTAATCAAAAAACTAAATGTTTAGTAATTGCCATTAATAGAAATTATCCAACCGATTTATGTGCCCACTGATTAGTTTTACCCACAAAGGCTTTCAACATGTCTTTTAAAATATTAAATCAATTTATTTTAAATTCAATACCATAAAATGGGGATTTGGGATTTTAGTCCAACTAGATTACTGAATTATTGAAAGTAGAGAAATAAATCTGAACTGAATTATTTTTGTTGTTTGATACATGATGGATGCAGTTTTTCTCTTAGTGTGTGTGAAAAAGAATTACCACGAAGAAAACACAATATTTGGAGTTTATAATATTATTATATATCAAAAGATGAATTTATAAACGTTACAAAGGCCTATTTTTCCACAAACATTTCCACAAGCTTCAATTAATTTAAAATGCTGTCGTTTGAGGTAGAAAAATATTAATTTTATCGAGTTCATTCAATCACTAGATATAAAAGAGAAAATAATGTCAGCCTTGTGTAGTTACAAACACCTTCATCTTTTTATTTAATTCACATTTATTCAAATATTCCTTCAGAAAATGTTGCGCTTTTTTCCTTTGAATAAAAAACTGTCTACTGGGAATTTTAGATTATTTGAAAATGTGCTTTTTTATTCCATAATGATCACAGCGCCTGAAATTTACATTATAGAAATTCTCCTTTTACTTACACATTTCCCACATCTAACTATTTTTATGCACCGTATTTTATGTCTTAAGAGCAAAGAACAATTGATGAAAATGGGATCAACTGCCCCCCCCCCAGAAATACTGCTTTAATAAAATTAAACTTAATGCGTTTTCACCGAATATTGACATTAAAGAAGAGAATAATTCTAAACACATTCCAAAATGATTAACAGTCAGTGGGACAAATCATTACAGCCAACAAGTTCACAGTTCACAGTTTCAAATTCTGTCCAACTATTTTAATACGATTTTAATGCTTTAATCACTTAAACTAAGTAAAATCAGCAACGTTTATTATTACCGATCATCCCGCGACATTTAATTTATTTTACCAGCTCGGTCAAGCAGAATTAATTAATTATAAATTATAATTCGGTGAGTTTCGTCAGTAAGAAAAACAACAAAAAATAGCTCAACAATAATAACAGATTTTTGCAGTTTAAAATGTGTTTTTCTGGCTGTTTTCTGTCTCTCACAGCGTCAGTAAAGGTCAGTCAACTCTCACAGCAGAAACGATCTTCTTACCTCGCACTCCGGACAGCAACCCCCCAAAAGATCCCCGAACTATCCGCGTCACGACAGAACCGGGTCCCTCCTACACGGCTCGGAAAATCTCATGTCGGGAACCAGGTACATCCGGACGGAGACACGTGCTTCCGTGGCCGCCTGAGCCGCTGGTGATGGTGAGCTGTGAGTAAACCGCGACGCCCGCGCGCCTTTATGCGCCTTTTCAGAGACGCCACGCGCCGTCCTAATCTCTCTCTCTCTCTCTCTCTCCCTCTCTCCTTTTCTCTCTCACTCTCTCTCTCCTTTTCTCTCTCTCTCTCTCTCTCTTCTCTCTCTCTCTCTCCCTCTCTCCTTTTCTCTCTCTCTCTCCCCTCTCTCCTTTTCTCTCTCTCTCTCTCCCTCACTCCTTTTCTCTCTCTCTCTCCCCCTTTCTCTCTCTTTTTCTCTCTCCCTCTCTCTCTCTGTCTCTCTCCCTCCCCCCCCCTCTCTCTCTCCTTTTCTCTCTCTCTCTCTCCCTCTCTCTCTCTCCTTTTCTCTCTCTCTCTCCCTCTCTCTCTCCCCCCCTCTCTCTCTGTCTTTCTCTCTTCAACACAATTTCTATATTCTATTATCGAAGTACCAACCATAAAGGTAATCTTAGCACACATTGTGACTTGTTGTGATTATCTAACAACTAATGACCACTGCACATAAAACCAGGTATACTTTGACTTCTAAAACATGTTATGTCACAAAAGAACAAACAGAGCTTTGGTGTTTTTTGCTGAAACAGGACGTGTTTAAAGAATAAACAGATTCCACAAAAAAAATTAAAATGCTTCATATTAGATTTGCATTACTATTATAATTCTGGCTGTCACTCACCAACAACTGTTGTGGAGTCAGTATGCGAGAATGGAAAAACTTTTCCCTCTCTTTTTCTCTCTCCCTCTCTTTTTCTCTCCCCCCTCTCTCTCTCTCCCTCTCTTTTTCTCTCTCTCTCGCTCTCTCTCTCTCTACCACACACCTGCCAGCCGTTTGATTGGCGTGCAGCGCGAGCTCGGCCCACCGTCCAGGACACACACACAGACACACACAGACACACTGTGCTGGGTGCAACGGAGAGCGCGGCTGGTGTTGTACACGCACACGCGTGTGTGTTAATGAAGCCTCTTCGGGTCATGACGACACAGCAGATCCATCCCAGAATGTAAAATGAACATATTTACAAACTGTATAGAAGCTGTCATCGTCAGGTGGCCCCCACTGGTCCCTGCCAGGACCAGGTCCAGGGGTTGAACTTCTGCTCTCAAAGTAACAACCAACAAACTGGGAAAAGCGACTAAACCTGAGCGTGGCGGGGGTCCGTCAGCTGCTTCCTGTCTTCCTCCTCGCTGCCAGGGTCTCTCAGGAGGCCCCGGGAACCCAGCGGCTCCCGCTGCTCGCTCACTTCTCCCACTAAAAATGTTCCAGCGCATCGGGACGTGAACGTGGAGAAACCCAGATATGAGCTGCAGGATGCAGGAAGGAGCCCAGAGCTGCTGCAGGGCCGCACATTCAGGGGGGGCTTCCTGGGGTCCAGCTGCGACAGAGGCCTGTAGTAATCACATTTATCTCTATATAGCAACTAGCCCCAAACAGATATCGGATCTGTTACATATTATGGACTTCTTTTCTTTAACACTAAAAGGTGACCTCAGTGAGAGCGAGGACGGAAAAGAGTTCACTGATTTAATGAGGCTTTGCATGCATGGGTCAAACATCGGTGTTACACACACACACACGAGGAAATCTGTCAGGGGACGTCCACTTGGTGTCTGGACACGTCGGTCATTCATATGAAATAATCACCTGGAGATCACGTGCTGATATTCAGCCAATCAGAATGGAAAGATTTTTTTAAAAGTCATTCGCGCAGGTTCTCGTGTATGAATGTAAAATCATTTCACTCTCATAAAAAATAACGTCATTAATAAACAAAAGCTGCAGTTTTCATTCATTCATTTGCAGCTTTTTTCGTTTTTTTCAGTTTTTCTGAATTTTAAACAGGAAACGGGAGCTTTAATCCGCAAAAAACTAGAAACACTTAAGGAAAATTCGAGTTTGATGCAGTTTATTTTTCTTAAAACACGACGCACGAGCCCCCACGAGCCCCAGCTGCTGAGACTTCAAAAACCAATTTAGGTTCGTCACCGAGCGCGCGCACGCCGAGGGGGTGCACGCGCGCGGTGACGTCACAGCAGAGAGACAAGAGGGGACAAAAAGAGGATTTAAATGTTCTCATCATTTTACTTTTTGTTATTTTGTAATAACTTCAGACAACGTCAGACATTATTAGTAAATATTTCTAACATAAAGGTCAGTAGGTTCAACCTCTAATTGTATTATAGCTTATAAATCATTTCTTGATTTGTTTCAGTGAATAAAAAAATACACTTTTAATAAATTAAAAACTAACAAAAATAAAATAAAAATGAATAAAGCACATCAAGTAGGAAAAAGGTTTATTTGAACTAGCCCGATCAGAATTTATTTCCCTCTCTTCCCCCCATCAGGCGGTGGTCGGCCGCCCTGCTGCGAAACGAATCATACGTTCAAAAAAAGGAAAAAAGAAGGAAAGAAGAAGTGGCTGCGTGACCCGGACGGGTCAGAGTCGAGAGAGGGAGAGAATAAAGAGACATTTAACATGAAATCTGTCAATAAACAATACATCATTTATTCTTTTTTTTTAAAATTGATTTATTGCGGATTTAAAGGCTGCAATGTGGCGCGTGCACGCGGTGTTAATCCCGAGTTAATGTCTTTAATTTGAAGATGAAACTGCGCATCACAATTAACACACATGTTCCATAAAATCATCAGGAGTATTTCTGCAGTATTAATACACCGGCTGTGCTTTACGCAGCAGTTTGATTGAATTTACTGTATTTCAACATTTTTGGTGAGTTTTAGTTTAATTCTGACATTAATGTGCGCGTGCTTATATGCGTCATGTGTCCGTGCTGGACAGCGTGCACGTGCGGCGCGAGCCTGCCCCCCTCCCCAAATTTGCCTGCGGCGGCTTGTTCCAATTAGCGCCGCCGCAGATTCCCATATTTCCGCCCAGATGCGGAACCTCGGAGTGAATTATTAAAAAATTATATGGTGAGAAGAAAACACGGGAGAGACTGAAAGCTTTTAATCAACCGTTTAGGCCCCCAAGATTTTCTTTCTTTCTTTCTTTCTTTTGCTTTTATTGTTGATTTAAGATTAAGTAATGAATTTTTCCCCCCCTCAGGTTTCCAGATAATAATTAATTTGACAATAACGCACATGACGTCAGAGATTAAAGGGCGTTTTGTTTCTTAATCCCTCAAATTACTTCGGAATTCAGACAGCAGATCCGATTTATTGGACTGATGGTGGGTGTGTCACTGTTTCTGTTTAAACTCAAAAATAAAGAACTTGTCAGGATTAAACGAGAAAATATAAAAACACTCAAAGTGAAAAAGTTCAGATTAAAAAAAATGTATAAATTGGAGACACATTAAAAATAATGTAGTTAAAGGGGTTGAAAAATATCCGACTGACCTCCAAACATCCAGAGACTCACTGCGTACGGAAGCCCGGATGTGACAAAATATGAATAAATTAGCCCAACAAATACTAGTAGAACTGTGACTTAACAGTAATACTGCAGATTTTCTTCAACCCAAACTTCCATTACATCTACTACTTAGTAAGTACACATAAGTATTTCTAAGTCATAGTAGGATTTTGAAGTACCATGAAAACAATAATAGCACTACTACTACAGGCATTCTTAACACTACCATTATTAAACAACTCAATCCTACTAAAAGTACTCCAAGTACTACTACAACAAAGCATTTAGTAGTGAGGAAATGAGTACTACTAAGTGCTACACAGTCATTTTGAGGTAATGGTACTACATATTTTATGAACAACAACAACAACCACTACTACTACTACTATTACTACTTCTACCACTACTACTAAGTATTTACTAATGGGTAGGTAATTACTACTAGGTTGTACATTTCACTCGTCTTTCCTAGTAATATCATTACAGGTATTTCACGCTTCCAATACTACTTCTCTACTACTAATAATACTACAAATTAAGTACTAAGTATTTCATAGTAAGTCATGATAGTATTTGAATATTAGTACTAAATTATATTTTCTTAATACTACTACCATTAGCACAAGAAATCCTACTACAACTACGACTACAATATTGTATGTAACAACTACTATCACTTGGTATTTAATAGTCGGTAAATAAATACTAATAAGTGCTTCTGGGTGTTCTTAATAATAGTATTTGTAGAAAAAAATACTACTATGACTATTACAAATGTAACTACTATGGATACTGTCTCTACCAAGTATTTAGTAGTAGTAAGCAAATAAGTACTACTAAATGCTATCACATGTCGACACGAGCTACTACAGGTTTTACTACTACTACCAGTAGTACTGCAGGTTTGGGTGCTTAGTATTTAATGGTAAGACACTCAGAGCTGCTACAGGTCTCAGTTAGTAGGTAATTAAATACTAATTAGTGATACTACGTCATAGTAGTATTTTGTGGTTTGAGGTGAAGAGAAAACCCTCCCGATGAATATCTGTCAGCGTGTTTCAGTTAAAGTTTGTCCTAATGTTCATGTCACAGCTTCACTCAGTTTATTTTGGTCTTTGAGGTGACTTCAGCTCTTCCGCTGATTCTCCTGTTTAACGACGGCACTGTGGCGACGGTTTCCGCTGACGACGAGGATTTTGCTGTGACACCGGCTCCGTGTTGAGATTCTGAGCATTACTCAGCGAGGACGGCGTCCCGTCAGAGCTGCTGGGAGATGCAGCTGTACTTACTGAACGGTCCGGATTCGTAATTAAAGGCTCACTTGGCCATTAATGACCCCTGAACGCAAGCAAACTTGTGCAAGTTATTCTAAGTGGAATGACTGATGGGACGTTAACGGTGAGCTGATGCCAATTAGCTGCAGTGCAGACAGACTGCTGGGCGCTACAGTGAGAGCCTGAAGACGTGCCTGAGGTTGGAAGGACCAGCATCTAAAGTGGAAATAGATAACTTTCCTCCCAACGACGTTTCAAAGGGGTATTGTTGTTGGTGCTGTAGTTGCAAAGAAAGTGTTAGCAAAACGGTTACCGTCCACTGCCAAATGAGCTGTAACGGTTCCGGTTGGACGATCACACTCTGCTCTCAGGTCAGTGATGAAGGCAGAGTAAACAGCTGGTTGTATTGATAAAGAGGCGGGGCTTGTAGGAAGAATATCAGTTTTGAAGAGGAAACACACGTGGACGGGGGAACAGGTTTTTCCGTCCAATGACATCTGTTCCCGCTCCTTCTTCTCCACCTTTATCTTCTTTTGGCTGACGCACTTCCTTTGTGCCGTAAATTGAACCTGTATTATGTTTTCACCTGTGTCTGTTTGTTGTCTGGTTTATTTGTTAGCAAGATAAACAAAAACTATTGGTTTTGATGAAATCTTCATCAAAGGTGTGTCTCTCCAGAAAAAACTGAAACAGAGAGGTCCAGCTGGTGTCATTTAATAGCTGACAGCACTAGCAACAGATGATTAACGTTTGGGCTTTCAAGGTCAAAGGTCAACGACTGGTGAAACATTTTTTTGGGACATACCTCCTGAATGAATTGACAGAGACTGAGGCCTGACTGGTGTCATTTTGTAAATTTCGCTTCGTCAAACATCTGCGTGGAAGAAGTTATATCTTAATTTAGTGACTTTTTCCCCAACTGAGAAACTTTCTGAAAAGATATCTCAGTTAAATTTGTTAAAATTCTACAGAGACAATCTTGAGACCTAGTAATTTTTACAAACTCACTTTCACGGCCAAACTTATGGGATTAAATCTTGTACATATGTGTCGTACGTTCGAAGCTTATTGGCTGAGTTTGGGCGGAGATATGATTGATTGAATGTTACCAAATGGGAATGTTTGTGATTTTTGTCATTTTTTTGACCTTGAAACTTTAAATTTTGTGATTAATGTCCAATAGGGACTCACACTGACGTCTGTGGATTATCCTGAGTAGCTGGGACATGATTTCCGGACTCAGTGCTTTATTTTGACGGGACAGCCACATCTCTCCGCAGCAGTAAACCAACCTGCGTCCATCACAGACATAAACAACCGGACTCCAAAGACATAAACACACATCAGCTTTAAATGCTTCCGGACATGGTTAAATCCATTCCGGTGAGTATTTAGTTGGCTTCATTTTGTGGTGAAATTTCATCATAGCCTCTAAATGATGAACTCAAAATGTTTTGAAAACACTTGTGGGGAAGATCTGCCGGGAAATCTATTACAGACCTTATGTTGTGCTGTAGAACTGTAACGTACACCACGTGATCCAAAGTGAATGGGCTCAATACATGTTAAACCACCAGCCTGCTTCTGTAATGTTTCATGTCCTGAACATAGACCAGATCGATGATGATGATGATGATGTGGTGGTGGAGAGGCAATAACAAGCCACCAGAACTAATGGCACGTTGGTTTTTTTTAATCTCTGATAATATTAAAATGTACTTCACTAACTTCTAGTGGAACAACGCAGTGCTGACGTTAGAATGACCGGTCCTGTCACCGCGTTACAGGAAACTCACCATTTAAACAGTTGTGAGTGTGTGTCCAACAAAGCTGCACCACTCATATCCAATTTTTCTTGTATTAAACCTGCGCAACACTAAATACACAGTTTATTTTTCAAATCAGGTTTGAAAAGGGGGGCAAGGAGGCAGAAAAGAGCGAGCTCAGAGGCACGCGACGCTCTGCATAAGACTATTACCTTTCGTCCGGGAGAATCATTGAGTTCTCCGCAGGGTGTCAAAGCGACACATCTCGGCGGGGTGAAGATAACTAACCGAGATGATCTCACTGTATCGCGGCTTAATTTTCTTTACTGGGGAAAATTCGGAGGTAATGTAACTTAAATAGGCCATTGTGGGGGAAACTGCATCGTTTTATGTGGGACATAAAAATCATGGAAAGTCACCAGAAAGGAGGATTGGCACTTAGGCCGGCACAATGCGTTAAAATGGATTCTGAATGAATTACCACAAATGTTGTCCCATAAGGCCTGCACTCAGCACTGTGTGTGTGTGTGTGTGTGAGTGTATTTTCAACAGAAATTGTACTTCGTCATTGTCATTAACCTTGTACTCATATGTGAAGTGCTCAACTCCTACATGATATCAACACATTTAAAGAGAAAATGCCTGATTGATAGTGTGAGAGTAATTGTCTTTTTCCCATCATTGCACATTTACATTTTATTGGGACTCACACGCAGCAGCTGACGGGTTGAACGTGTTGCTCAAAGGCACATAAGCATTCTGGAATTGAACTTGCAGAACTTTTGGTTACAGAATATCCCCAGGCGTAAAGACATCCCAGAAAATCCCTGTGACTACGTTTAATAGCTCGGCAACGCTCCGATATTAATCCAAATAAGATCAGATTGTGAATAAGGCGTTGCCATGGAAACAGCAGTTTCTGATCAGCTTATTTGTGATAAGGTCATATTTGCAAGAAGACATGGAATGTTCTGATCTTAGCTGCATGAAAGCATGTACACACCTCACTTGCATTAAAGATTCCTCCTGAAGGTTTCACAACATTCTTCGGCAGTTGCCGACGGTTTGTGGCACACGCCCTAGATTACAGCATGTGTCTCGCATGTGTCTCGCCATTTCCTGGCGTTCTTGTCTGCCATAGAGCATGTGAACGAGAGTGAGGGTTGTCATTAAACTACAATGTAGAAGGTTTAACGTAACAATGCCGTTGATTTTCCTTGGCTGGGATGGAAAGTGAACCAGGAAAAGAAGGCGCCTGACGTCATGAAGCTGCAACCACAAGAGCAGGTCGCTGGTTTATTCAGAATATGTTAATTATCACGTAAACGGGAATATTCTGCTGTGCATCGTCCACTAAGAGCGCCATCTTGTGCCGTCATGTCACTACAGTAGCTGTGAAAGGACAAAAAGTCTGTGTTTGTACAGTGTAATGAGTTATTTTTGGTCAGCAGTCGGCAGGAAGTTTGTCCTGAGTTTGTTAACCTACATTACTCTAAATGGAGGATCGTACACAGACGCCCACTGTAGTTCTCCTACAACAACGTGCTTGTGGCCCATATTTGTCTGCAACTCCACCACAGTCTAAAATCCATGGAACATTATGCAAATCAGGCCCATGATAGCTGACATCTTAGCATAGCTCTTCTTGTTGCTGGTTGCCATTTCCAATTCCCGGTCATCTGAATTGTTCAGCACTGCCCCATCGCCAGAGTTCCTCAACCTTTGGAAGGTACTTGCCCCCTGAGTGTTCTGACTTATGGGGGTAGATCAGTTACCTTCAGAAACCCTGGTTCTCACCAACAGGACACCTTCCTAGTTCCAGGGGATAGTTCCTGTTGTTGAAACGTGCTATTTGTCAGCCCTGTGATGAACTGGCAGCCTGTCCTATTATGTATCCCGCCTCTTGTTCAAATTCCAGCTGGGATAGGCTCAAACCCTGCGGACAGTCTTGCAATGTTTGCACTGTTTGTTTCTGTTGTGCTCTGTTCCCGCTGTGTTTGTGGTGACAAAATGCAGGTATTTTAAGGCAAAACTGAATCTTTTCCTACCTGTCTAAACCTGTCTACACCTGTCTACACCTAACCAGCTCAACATGACATTGTCACAAAGGAAAAGTGAGGAAATTCTCAACATAATCCCTAGTTAGCAGAACCAAACACAACCAAAACTTATTCTGGCAAGTAGGTTGGAGAAAGAGCCGAGACTATTTTACCGGCTTGAATTAAGATGATCAATAATCACAGGGGAAGCTTATATGCATTGCACTACATGTGTCTCGCCGTTCGGCTTTTCCATGTTTCCACTTGTCACGTCCATCTGCCCGAGTAAACAAGAGCTACGTTAATGCGTACGTTAAGGGCTCTATTAGTGCTGCAGACAGGAAGCGGAACCACCAGGGCTTTTTTCTATTCGTCTATTATTAATGAGGACTGGAGGTTAATCTACCGCTTAATCACCAGGCTGCATAGAGAGTGATGCAGAGACAAAAGGATGGAGGGAGTGAATAAAACGGAGAGAGTAGAGGAAATCAAAAAGACAGGAGGAACCTCTTCATTTCAACAGAAGGTTGTTTCACCACAGATCTATGTTGTCACGATGAGCTCAAACATGAGATCATCACATCATCACTGTTTAGGTTCATACAGACTCTCATGCTAGGAAAAAAAACCATCTGAAATCTGAAAATATTCCTTCCTACCTGCGTGTCTGTTTTTGCTGTCTTCAGCCTACAATGGAAAGAAAAAATCTCCTTTCTCACAGGAAAAGCTTCTCCCCTGGTTGCAAACCTGCAGAGACATCAAGGACAGAGTGAAACACGATGATTAAAGCACTGACTGCTTTGAAAGTTCACAGAACAGGGTCATGGGGTTGGTGGTGCCTTTCCAGCTGAGCAGGACCAACACACATGCTCATTGTAGCGACTGTTGGGGCATTTTGGAGGCCGGTTTGACCACAGGAAGTAATACCAGGGTGGCTTTCTCAGCAGTTTTAGCTCCTGGCAACTTGTGCCTGAGTTTGTCAGGAATCTCTGAAAATGATCTTGTTGTTGGATTCCCTGTCATCTTAGTCCGGGCGTTTTGGAGCCTGGTACAGTTAGCATAATCCAAGTTTTACTTCAGTAACAAGTAACACATCTGTTCATTATTAAACTCTGTAAACTGCCTTGATACCGGATACTCTATCGCCAAATTGGACTCAGTTCATTTCAAAGGCTGTGTTTGGTATCTATCAAGCCTGGTATAGTTAGCATTAGCTAGCAGTTACAGTTAGCATCTGTTTATCAGGAAACTTGATAAAACTGCTTCGTTACTCGATTCCCTGTGATCAAACTGGCCTCAGCTCATTTCGGAGGCTGTGTTCGTTACCCCTCCAGTCTGATCTCGAGCATCAGCTTACTTCAGGAACAAGTGAAGACATCTGGCCATCAGAAAACTCTTAGTTAGTTAGTTAAACTTAGTGAGGCCCTGCCCCCAAAATTCTCCCCTCTGCCTGTGCATTCCTGACTCTTACATGATGAAGATGTCGGTACCAGCTGATGTAGGAAAATGGCGGATTTAGTTTTACTGGAAGTAAAAAGAAAAAAAAAAGACAGATCTTAATTCAAAAAGCAAAGAAATGAATTTTATTTTACATTTTTGGGGGGTACATTTTGTTAAATCTGCTTAAGACAGTCTGACTCTCGTTGTTTTTCATCTGTTCCTTCACAAGGATAACTTCTATTCCTGCATCGGCACATTTTTCCTCTCAGTTGCAGCGTGTGTTTTTGTGCGAGGTGTTTCGTGTTGTCGGTGTCATAGCAGCGGGACCCCCACACCCCATCACATAATTGTGTAATCCTGTGATCGGGCTTGTAATCCCCTCAAACACACAGCACGGTGTCAAGAGATATATCCAGATTATACAGTGTCCGGGGAGGGTCTTTGTTTATTGTTTTTTATGCTAAACAGTGAAAAATATGCTTCATAACAGTTACAGCAAATCAAAAACTGCATTAAATTCCTCCCCTTTGTTGCATTTTTTCATTTAGTGTTGATAGACAAATATGATGCTACAACAGTAACAATACCAGCGCTTTAAACACCCTGATAGTGAAATAATCTAATCATATTCCCTATGTTCTTCACCACGAGTGTTGTTTTCTTCCAACTTTTTAACCAAAAAAAGACAAAAACAGACATCACCGGAAACACAAATATGCTTTAACTCGTTCAAAGTAACTCCAAGCAGCCACTTCGTGTCACCCTACAGCATGAATTCACAAATAAAAGACAGGAAAGTATGAATTCTGACACCAAACCCAACCAAAAACATCGTTCCAGGGGGGGAAAAAACAGCTCACACCAGCAGTTAATGTTCAAACGCACGCACACGCAAAATAAAAGCAGCACTTTTATTTTTCAATTATTTGATTTTTAATTATTTGATATTTGTCTTAAATGCAGTTGTGCTCAAGGGCTCGCCATTATAGATAGAGGCTGGCTTTTAAAGAGGGGCCATCGGGCAAACTGGTAAACAACTGAATTAAATGGTAATAATTATTGTTCCAGAAAATAATTATTGTTCAGCCACCTATCTGCTCTGGTGTTTAAATAAAAACAAGTGTTAGCTCACGACAGTGTGTGTGAGGATGAGGTGGCTTATGTTGAAGAGCATATGCACTACACAGAGAGGCGCCCGTCCAAGTAAGCACAATGATACACACACACACACACACACACACACACACATGAGTAAGCACAATGATACACACACACACACACACACACAGTGGGTTTTGTACATACATATAACTTACTGAATCTTGTCAAATTGGTAATAATTTTTATGATGAAAATTAAATACGAAAATCTGCAGTAAAATATTTGGATTTGTTATTTTCTGTCGTGTTGATGGTAATAAATGACTTCGACATATCAGAAAAAGTTGTAAAGTTATAGAATATTTCAAGGAAAGTTTTCAAACACTGATAAAATTTGAACTTTAACTCTCGGAGCAGCACACGCTGGGTGGATTGAACAGTATTGTTGTCGACGTGCTAATCCTCCACACTAAAACTGAGCTTCAAACAGCTTTTATGACTGTTATTGTTATTATTATTGTGCCTCATCTCTGGCTGTGGCTGCATAAATACCCTTGTACAACAGGGTGTGAACTGCGGGATTAACAGCGGGGACGCTGATTTGACTGGTGGGAGAAATGTGTGAAGGAACAAACAGACAACGGACGCATGCTCGCTGCCACAAACAAACACACTGTGCCTTTTTGTGACACACAAAGCTTAGAAGCTACCAGATGTTTTTCAGGACCATTTTTGATGGATTAACGTGACATTAATGTAATCTATTTTGCAGCATCTAATGACAGATGTTTTGACTAAAATGAAAGAAGAAAAACATATTTAATCCTAACATTGGACACCCAGCGGGGTCCTTTCATACAGCATATTATCATCGTATAATTACAAGAATCATTTGTGAGTTTGATTACATTTTGGATAATCAGGGCAGTGTGATATTGAGCAACTGTGATCAGAGTGGACCAGAAACTCAGTATGCAGAGTGGAAATTGATGACAGTGTCGGGGAGACCACGATGAGGTCACACTGATTGAGACCTCCAAATCTGATCGATCTGCTGTTGATGTCATCACACTCGCACAATGACTACTAAGATATAAACAACCAACATTTTTACATTTAAAAGATTTGGAACAGGAACACATCAGGCCAGCATTGAAGCTTCCCACCCTGTGTAGATATGGCCATGCTTACATTCGTGCTCCTCTGAAGATGGATTACTCAAACAGTTTGACATCTGCTATAAATTGGCAAAAAAACAGAATATCATGCAATATCTCCTGATGGTGATCTCTTGACCTTTCTTTGAATTTTAGTTCAGAATAAATGTCCCAGAAACTGCTGGATGGGTTGGCCATAAAAATTTGGTGCAGATGTGGAAGGTGGATGTGATCTCTTGACTCTACGACCGACCTTCGACTGGTCAAATGTTCTGAAGTAATGACATTGCCATTAGCCTGGGCTGGGCTTTATGTTGCTAACAGGCTAAATTAAATCTGATCTGTTCAACCTCAGCATGTTAGCATCTCACACCGCGCGAGTTTGGTACGGTGTTTGGTGCGCACCAGAGGAGTGGGTCAGAGTCGGGACCAAAAGGCCAGATCTTGGTCTGACAAAAACAGGAGGTCACCGTCCGGATCAAACTGAATCAAGGTTCAATTTGTTGTTTCTGTATGTTTCCTGACTTTCAGGTCAACTCACACAATGACTCTGAAACCCATTTTTACGTTTTATGACCTGACCAATATAAAAGTCACTGCGGATGTGCAGCTGAGGTTTGGTGGTTATTTCTTCTATGTTTTATCCTTACCGTCAATTTTCCTGCCCTTATTTTAATAATTAATAATGATAATATGGAATGTTGTATTTTGAGTAAAATGACAGTAAAGGCTTCTTGTCCTACAACAACATCACGATAACAGGATAAAGAAGCTGCACATTAACTTCTCTCAGTTCAGATATCAGATGCACCTTAATCAAGATCAAATGATGGAAAATTAAGCTAAATGGCCTAATCGCAAATATGACATTAAAACCAATAGATCGCGCGTACACATGTAGCATAAACAGGAGTCTTGGTTTGGACCTTGGTACCATCTTTCAAGTCACACAGGAAAAACTTGAAAACTAAAATTTGCTGCTCGCTCATTTTCACCACATCACATAAACAAAAACAGCTCGAAACAGTAATTCCTGATCAGCTGGTCAATCCCAAATTGATGGAAATTAATAGTTTTTTTGGGTTTCAGTTAAATTTTTACTGCTCGTGATGAGATCTATTCCTAACTGTTGTGAAAATAATCTCATCCTCCTCTGTGAAACAGAAAAGTCGCGAGCCAACGTCTCCTCAGAATTTAAATTGGGCTGTAAGAAAAAGTGAATTTCTGTCCAACGCACTGAGTGAAAGAAAAAACATTTTAGTTCGTCGTTCTCAACGGGCCCTGCTGCTCTGCATTTGACTTTTAAAATACTCTTCCTTCACCAGTTCTCACTCTGCAGTGTGGATTAAAAATGGTAGCTGAGAGCATAAATATGTTTGTGTATTTGGTTTTTATTCTAAATCCCCGCAGCATGTTACACTTACAGGGCTCCCGTGTGCTGGGTAAGAACCACAGAGTGTCGACCCGACAGATGGAGCTGTTTGGGTTTCCCTAAGTGCTCGGGGACGCTGGCACACTTTGGCTGGGCCTCCTGTCATCAGTCATGATTTACTTATTTTAACACCCACTGCCATCCTCGCTCATGAAAGTAAATCTAAACATTAAAAACATATGCGGTCCATTAGCAGAGTCCCCAGATGTTGCTGCGGTAATCCCGGGCCTTCTGCTCTTCTGATTGGCCCAGAAGTTTAATCATGACAACGTTAATGCAGCGCATTAGAAACAATGAAAGTGCTGTGTGTGTGGAGAACAGGAAGTGACACGCAGATACAGATGTTTTCAAAAAGGATTAACATACAAAGTAGTTTGGTTCAAAACCGGACACAGTAGACAGCCAAACGTAATTGGACTGGGGTCGAGTTTTGTGTACTTTGGTCTTTTTTGCTTGATATGGGATTACATTTTGTAAGATATGGCCATGATTTTAGTTTAAAACGCTCAGTTAAAAAATTGCTGAAATTATGAATCAAATGTTCAGATGTGGTAGAGGAGAGTTTCCAGGTTGGGGATGTCAGAATTGTTTCTCTGCTATTAGCAGATGATGTGGTTCTGTTCCCTTCATCAGTCTGTGATCTGCAACAAGCACTGGAGCAGTTTGTAGCCGGGTGTGAAGCGCTGGGATGAAGGTCAGCACCACCAGGTCTGAGGCCATGGTTCTCTGCTGGAAAAAGTGGATGGTCTCTCCAGGGTGGGGGCGAGTTGATGCCCCAAGCTGAGCAGTTTAAGTATTTTCAAGTCTTGTGTATGAGTGATGAGAAAATGGAGCGTTGGAGGCGGATTGGTGCAGCATTGCACAGAACTGTTGTTGTCAAGGGGGAAGTTCTGGTCTAAATTCCAGCCGTCACCTACGATCATAACCGTTAGGTAGTGACTGAAAGAATGAGATCATGGATTCAAACGGCTATAAGCTTCCTCAGGAGGGTGGCTGGGATCAGTATTAGAGAAAGAGTGAGGAGGTAGGTCTGTTCACAGTAGAGCGGCTGCTCCTCCGCATCAAGAGGATTAGACTGAGCTGGTTTGGGCAACTGGTTAGGATGCCTCCTCGACACCTCCCTTTGGAGGCCTTCGGGTACGCCAAACTGAACGAGAAGGACCCATGGTAGGGAAGGATTTTATGTCCTACCTGGTCTGGGAACTCCTCAGGATCCCCCAGAAAGAGCTGGGAAGTGTTGCTGAGGAGCCCTTGTCCTACCTAGGTGGAAGATAATAGATGGATGGATAGATAGTACTGCAGAAATATCTACTAAAGTTAGCATGCTAACCAGCTAGCCACTGTATATTTATACAATATGTACCATTACACGTTTTGATATTACATGCATTATTGTAAAGATGGGGTTTCGGCGATGATAATAAACCTTACTAGGTTCACTGACAAACAAAAGCCCACTGATTAAGACCAGCCAAACAAACTAGTTCATTTTTGTGACCATTCTGTGGCAAAATGTGGTGCCAAAAGAAAATATTTTCACAAAGTTTGGGAAGTTTTCAGACATGTTTGTGGCAACAAAACCAGGAAAAACATGATCCTGCCCAGTCCTCAAACCAGGACTTGCACTTAAACCTGACCAGACTTTAAACACATTACAACAAACAAAAATGAAACGTGGAAAAGATGTTTCATCATTTCAGTTGTAGTTTCCAAATAATCTCTGAGAAACGTACAACATATTAGACCGAAAAGGACGGACAGGGAATACTGTGACCTTGCGCTGCTTTGTCTCTATAGTGATGAGTCACCATGGACCAGCTATGATTCTTGACTTGTTTCATTCATGTTTTAATTCAGCTGACGAACACATGAACATGTGATTCCATCTCAAATCCTGAACCTGCAGAATTCAGAATTCTACCACTTACTGCTTAGAAGTGGTGGCCAAACTATAAAAGCTGCAGTTGGAGACATCCTCCGCAAAGTCTTGATCCCCGACCTTCAGTTCCTCAGACTGAATGGATGCATGAGACTGCAGTAAGTGTGAACCAACCTCGAGTTCAGGACAGACAGGGAGCAGATAAATAAATAAATCTTAAGGCGATTTAAAATGGTTATTTTTCAGACACAGTTTTAAGATGATTCTGTGAGTGTCTGATCTCTAAATGAACACTAATGTTTAAATCCTCTCTCTCTCTCTCTCTCTCTAATCCCAACCTGATGGTAAACCTCTGAGTTTTATTTGAAAACCAGAGGCCCCAGAGATGATATTTAGGAGAAAGCACATCTTTAAATGTGCTGCCTGTTCGCCTTTTGGTTGACACTGACTCTAAACTGCGAAAGGATGCAGCAGACAATAAAGGAAGGCTTGGAAAGGGTTCCTGTTAATTTCAGCCTCAATTTTTCACACATTTCCAATAGGAGCCACAAAAAAACTCCCAAAAAACCAAGATAAAACTTTAAGGAAATATAGAAAAGGTTGGATTAAACCAACTCGCAACCTACAGAAATTAAAATACACAAGACAAGAACCAGTTGTTTTAAACTGGTGTTTAAAGCGCATTCAGCCTATCTGAGCCACTATGGCTGGCAGTCTGTGAATCCTCCACTGCACAGATGTGGGATTAGAACATGTGGCTGTGATGCAGGTCACAGTTTCATAAGCTTCTGAGATGTATTTGAAACATAAAGTTCATCCTCGGCAAAAAGACCAAACATGATCAAGCTTTAGTTTAAATTCGAGCATGTTTGGGCTTATAAGCTGCATGTACTGTCCAGTCCCTGTGGACCGGAACTGTACTGTCGACTGTCCAAAAAATGGCATGTTGTAAATACAACCAATGCAAGTCTTTCAAATTTTACCTCAGCAGCTATTAGTTACCGAGTGAAGTTCAGAATAAAAATCTGAATTTGGTCCTGGTTATTTTGAAGACGCCTCCCAGCCAAGGTTAGGTTAGACGGAGTGAGAGGAACCCCCACTTTTTTTAAATTACATTTTAATCACTCAGTGTGTGCATGTGCAGTAATCAGCTACTACTGATGAGAACACAACCAATGGGCCAGTGGGATTCTGTGCTGTTCTCATACGCAGACACACTGAAGCAGTTTGTATCATTTTTACTCATTTGTATTGTCTGCAGAAACTGAATTAAAAGGTCAAATTAAATTCTACCTGCACAATTTATTTAGAGTAACAACTGCAACACAAAAAATCTATAAAATACAACGTGTGCGTGCGTCAGCTTCCAGACATCAAGGCGAAGGGGGCGGTCCGTGTTATTCGCGGGAGTGGTCAGAGTGAGAGAAGTGCTAGTGCTCCCCTCTCACATGATATCTCACAAGACTTTGTGAATGTATATCACTTTCAAATCCACATGTCAAATGTCGAGAGGATTTTCTGTGCGTTGGATGTGCAGAGTTTTTACATTTGTGTGTTCTTAACTTGTTCAACAAGGTTAATCCTGGTTAATTAAGGATGATTAAAATCACAAATATTGTCCTCTGTGTCAGAAAATAGTTTTTTTCTAGTTAAATAAGCTTCCGTTAGTGAGTAACAGTTAGTCATATTAATTCACTCCTATTAATCATTACGAAGTAGATAAACAATCTGAAGTTAATATTACTCACTTTCGATGAGTAATTGGTTGTGTATTGGTTATTGAGGAATTTTAAGTAGACTTTAAAAGCATTTATTGCTTCTCAGCTGCTGAAAACACGAGACAATCTGAAATTTTTGCCTCAGTTTTATTGATAGGATTGTATGTGGCTGGTATTACAGTGTAATATGACAATATTTGGACATCTTAAATGTGTCGTTGACGCATGGTGATGTCCTGACTGTCTCTCAGTCGATAACTTGCCCGTAACCTGTCACTGACACAGAAAGCTTTACACTGCAGGCACATTAAACCTTGATGCTAAACCAAATAACTTGTGCAAGTGGAAGAGAGGCAAAGGGACGAGCCAAAAGTTGATATCCGACGAGTTTGGGATAGAGAACATGCAGGAGGTGAAAACTTCTGCAGAGCTGTTTTTAAATGAGTGATGGGCTACAGTAACAACACTACACACACATAGAGGGGGATGGGCACATACCACTCCACACATTGAGATTCACAGAGGCCTACAAACAGCTCATTAGTGCCTGGTGACGTGATCAGTGCAACGGAGAAAAATGCCAACGTTGGAGATGGGAGGTTTTCTTTATGAGATGGAGACAGGTGGTGTTTCACATTAAGGCCGTCCATATAGGTCAAAAAGGGATCGAGACACTTCGCTGCCACGCGGGCTGATCTGTGATCGCCGTGTATTTACTGAGGATATCAAGCCACTCTGCCTCTGTACATTAAGTCTATCCGGTATTTACCGCAGCTTTCACTCATAGCGTGACATGTACAGTTTGAAGTAATCGAGATTTCTAATAGGCTCAAAGGTTTGGCCAGCGGTGCATTTCCTGTGCAGAGGAACCGAATGCATTTCTTGACCTTTTGACACACAAATAATCCGCAAGTAAGAGATTACTTTATTTTTCAGTTAAGATCTTGGTGGATTTAAAGGTTTCATACATGTATTCTACTGTACTAGAAGCCAGGGGGGCTAGAAAAACAGTGTAAATAAGTTATGGCAGAAACATTCACACAGTATTTAGGTGGAATCAAATAATCTTTTGATATTCAGTGATATATCAACTGACGTGAGCATGCTAACCAGCTAGCCTCATCCTGTCTTGTAATACCACTTTATACCTCTAGAGCTGATACTCCGGTAGACCTTGTAGTTTGAGATGTAAACAAGCTTTCTTAGTGTTTAGGCTGATTAGTAAACAAAACAAAGTGACAAAAATATCAACAAAGAAACAGTCTTACACCGATTTTCCTTCCTGAACGGAAAAATTCAACCGCACACCTTTCAATTCAAGTTTCTTTTACCAAACTAAGATCACCTTCATTGCCTTGTTAACTCAGTGTGAGACAGAATTATTCAAATGAGACAAAATGAATTAAAACTCACCAAAACATTGTGGATTTGTGTGTCCAAGGTCACTTCCCCAGCGTAAATCCTCGTCTCAGAGGCTGTGTCCATGCCCAGTTTGATTTCCAGTCATGCTCAGGGTTCAACGTCTGGTTGAGCTGAGCTCTGCTGCTCGGGGTGACTTCTGCTGTGACACGTCTGGGATCACTTAGTGTACGTAGAAATGGAAGAAACAAGGTGGCGCCAACAGGAACAGCTACAGCTGCTCTTACAGCTCTTACACTTAACTTCTTTATGTTTAAACGCTCCAAACTACTTTTACCACTCCTAAAATATAAAATATACATAAAAATTGTTATTTTGGATTGAAGAATAATGTCGGTTCAATGGTAAAATCATGGGATTATGGGAAAAGTACTGTAGGTTTGTGTTTCATAATGACATGCAACAATACATACATGTATCCACGAAAATGCATGTTTACAGCTTAGATGCTCCACATGTAAGCAGAAAGAGATGGGAATTATTGGCCCCAGATGTCTCCATTATGGTTTTACTGTTGTGGGACATAGGTTTCAGGATTAGGATTAAAAACATATGCAGCTCATGTCATGAAGCCTCATATCTGCAGGTTTCCATACATTTACAGACAAATACTGAACAATGTGTCCTTTGCTATGTGTCCTGTTGAAAATATTAGAAAGTCCACAAATTATTAGGTTTTAGTCTTTATAATTCAGCAGGGAGACAGTGGAGTACTGAGAGAAAGGTGTGAGCACATTGCAAAGCAATGACGTTGAACAGCACACACAGACAACCCACGGCTCATTACCTATCTGGGTCTGTGTGGCAGCAGCGGCCGGCTGAGCCTGGACTCTCCCGGTCATGTTCTCCTAGGCCCAGACCACTCATCATTAACGATATTAATGGATCAAACAACTTCAACTGGTTTATGTAAAGGCAAAGGAGCAGCGGGACTAGCTCCAGGATATCGGAGCTTTCAAGAGGGAGAGGGTTGGAACCCAGTTCGACTGCTTCACCACGACTGTTTAATACAAACTGTACCTGTTGGTCTTGTACCTCATTGTTCTTTCTAGAGCTTGATCTCTTCCTGAATATAACAATCGACCAATTTCTCAACTATTCAAACATCTCAAACGCTTACCCATGCCAGTTCGTCAGAGACCTGCTGTTTGCCATCTTATCCAGATGTATAAAGTCCAGGTCAAGTTTAGGCAAACAGACAAGGAAAAGAGTGGTGATATTTGGCTTCCAATGGGTTGCAAACCGGTCTCCTAGATAGAAGTCATTGGTGTTGCTGTCCACACAACACTGGAATGAGCTTCCTTTAGGACCTCCTTGCTTTGTTGTGCAGTGCAGTTGTTCAGATCATCTGAAACACCTGTGGATGGGTTTGCATGGAAGACTCGTTGAAAGTTTGTGCATCTGATCCAGACAGCAAAAGGTAGCTTGTGCACCTGGAGGAGACAGAAGGACCCAAGACAAAACGCCTTGAGAATGAGACCAGATGGGGTCTGAGGATTTAGCCCACTGAACTGGTTAGTACAGTGCTTAGCAAAGTGGCATCTTGGTCCCCTCAAGAGTATTTGACATGGAAAAGGCTGAGAACCGTAAAATCATCTGGACAACATGAACTTCAACTTGACATGAGACAAGGCTATCTGGCCAAAGAACTCCACAATATTTCTGTCCTCAACCTTTCACAAATATATCTACTTACAGATGGAACAGTCATCAGGAGCAACCCTGAGTCCAGCACGTTGCCCAAAAACCTGGGGCTTTGAGCAAGCAATCACCTGAGTAGTAGACAACCCAATCCACCTTCCAGGCCCGCATGTATTAGCTCCAGCTATCAGGGCGGCGCCAGTCCAAACGACCACCACCGCTCCTCCACTACTCCACAAAGAGGAATCATTTATATTAGGGGGCAGACAAATCCCTACACCACAACAAAGAAGAAGCGTTTTAGAAACCAAGAATATCCTCAGCCCTCAATGATGCGACTATGTTATTGTCACAGAGTGATGCTGAACTTACTCTGACTGTTTGTCTAACTTGTGTCTGTGGGGGAATGAAGGGGGAGGATGTATACGAAGACCAGAAGGAATATTAACCTTTTAACGGTCAGCCAACCGTCAGCCTCTCACTGACGGATGCAGTGTGATAAGACACAAGATATGCTGGTGGCAAAGCAAGGCCCAGCGTAGATCTCAGTGCAAACACAAATGTAACTGGAGATACATAACTGGTTCTTCATGGAGACTTTTGCAATCTTTAAGAAAAACCTGTGATGGTTCAGTTTCTGTCTCTCACTCCTCCCATCTGCGTCACTGGGCGTTTCTCTGGAACCCTTGGAGAGGACTTGACTGATGTGTGACATCAGGTTCTTTCTCTCCTCCTCCTTCCTCCATCACGTCACGCAACGTGTCCTGCGGGAGCCGGGAAATGATTAAGGAAGACAATTTCAAATACCTTTCAAGCCTCTCCCTGATGGCATCGCAAAGTAGGTGGGCATGGAGTCGGTAAGAGGAGAGCGTCAAGTTGTCAGGTAGAGATTAGGTATTGATAGTGACGTCTGTGTACTGATATGTTTGCGTGTTGACGTTCATCAGCACCTGTATGTTGGATAAGTGCATATAAACATGAAGGAGTAAGAAAAGAACAAGACAAAGAGGCGGAGAAACCGAAAAGATAAAGAGTGAAAAAACACGTTTGGCCTTTTGAGCTGCTGTAGCTGCATATGCTTTAAATTGTTATTATGCTTCACATAGTGTCTTGTTCACAGTGACATACATTCAGGTTCCCTCACTGTGGCGTGGCAGGGCGTGCGTCTGTATGGTGACGGAGAGATAATGAGATCTGGCTCAGCTGAGGCCTGGTCTTGATCCCCAGAAGCCCTGGACTCATTTCAGTGAGAAACCTCGGGACTGAATACCTCCGGCAGAAACACCAACCCGGTCTCATGTAGAGCGACTGCAGACCCTGAACTATTCTGTGTGTCTTCTTTCAAGATTAATATTCAAATTTTACCTCCATCTCCGCCTCACTGTCACATCTTAGAGCCTCTGTTTATTTCTGGGGTTTTTATTTCTGTTTTTACTACAAAGCAGAAGTTGATCTGGATTTGGATCTGGGGAGCAGTTTTAGTGGCGCACAGGTGCCATGGCGGGATATTTGGTCGTCAGTGGTGTTTGGGGCAGATGGTTTGTGTCGGGTGACATTAGCATGAATGGCAAGATCAGAACTCAGCACTGTAGTGAGGTGATCAACGTTTTTCACTTCAACTGTCAGTGGTCTTAATGTTATGGCTGTTCGGTGTGTATGTCATGTTCATCTACTGCAATGGAGGAAAGCGTGACCCCGCCCCCTTTCACGGCCGATAATAACGTCGAGGCTGAATTTGATTTGATTGTGATGAGATCTGTGAATTCATCTTAGTTATGCACCGAGTAAGGAAAAACACAGACATTCCTGGTAACGTTAGCTTGGTGAAAGTCGTTTTTCCTCCTTCGCTCCTCTCTCCTCCCGCTCCCCTCCATGCCTGACAGCTAGCTTCGTCATGTGAGTTAGCCAAAGCTATCACTGCTCCCTTTTCTATTTGGCATTGTTCAAACTAAATGGAAACAAGGTAATTAGCTTGTTACAATTAAAGCGAGACGAGCGGATGAATTGTAATCACCCGCAATGGAGTTCCTGCTTTCTCCCCTGCAGCCTCCAACAGGCCAGCTGAGCTATCCTCATTTGCATAATTAAAATATACAAATGATAATGGATTTTGTAGTCAATGTCCAGAGGCTGCAGAGGCAGGGATGAGAAGAAAATATGAAATCACAATAACAACTCGTGCTGGCTTCGCCCAGAGGGGAGGGGAGGGACGAGGGAGGAGGAGGAGAAGAAGAAGATGGGAAGAGGAGGAGGACGCGTGGGCGACGCCGAGCGATGGAAAGAGGAGGCCGGATGTGGAGATAAGAGAGGGTAAAATGGAGAGAGAGAGAAAAGACATCAGGGAGAGCAGAATAAAGGTGGACCAATTACATTTGCAAATAGCACAGGCCAGGGCCTGGCCTGCATCGCCCTCCCTCTGGGGAAGCCTTGCGCCTGATTACATGAAATTGGGATAGAATTAAACATCTAAGAGTTGTCCTAAGACAAGGCGAAATGAAATTAGAACCCGACTTTTTTTTTTTTTTTTACCTTGGAGCGCTGCAGAGCTGCGCGACAGGGAGGGAAGGAGAGTCGGAGGGGGTTTTGCAATTAGGCGAGGGACAATGTGGGTGAAATTAGGCCTCAGAGCCGCGTTCTTTCTTTTTCACTCTGATTTTGATTCCACCCCCCCTCGCCTGGCTTTCTCAACAGTTTTCTCTGTTTCTGCCCTCAGAAAGTTTTGAGGCGAAACAGCTGTGATCTCTTGATGGTGATGTGGTAATGGGTTTCACACACACGCACACACACACAACCCCCCTACACCAAAATACATTGACGCACACGCTGTGGTGATTTGGCCTGCGCGGCGGCATTAGAGTGGCGAGTGCCGTGAGTGCTGGGCGCAACCCCAAAAAGAATGCTGAACGGCTCTCCAGTCGCCAAACAAACCGGTTTCCTCTCTCCAGTAAAGGCTTGGGGGGGGGGGGGGGGGTTATTATGCGGTGAGGGGCCTCCTTAAAATCATGAGTGTTACTTTGCTTGTCAGCGGAAGGAAGAAAATGTTTGCTCAGGGGTTGACTGAGATCCTCTCCGCTTCCCTCAGTTTAACTCAGCACTTATTTTGTTGTTGAAAATTCAGTTTTCCATGAGCAAAAACAAATTAAAAAAAAACAAATATTACTTCCAGCCGAAGGATCATATCATCAATTTTTTTCTGATCAAGGATACAAAATCCATCTCATTTATTACGAGGGTTAGGGTTAGCTACTATTACAGTGGGTACTGCTGTTTCTCTTGTCAGACGTCAGCTCTTGGGCTCTGGGCAGACACATCGCCTCAACGATATCGCAAATGATTGGCAGGTAGGTGTAATACTGGCATAACACGGGCCTATGATGGTTATTTAGAAAACAGGCTGCAGTTACACAAACGGTGATATGAAATGTGCTGAGCTCATTGGACAAGACATTATTTGGCCTGTAACACTTTCACTTGCTGCTCATTAGAGGAAACCTGTCCTCTAAACTAAAGCCAGTGATTCTTAATATCTGTTAAAGCTCTGATGCAGAGATAAAAAGGACATTTTGCCAAATTGAACTGTGTTTTTTTCGGTGATGGTGGAGATCTGGTCCCGGCAACATAGAAACTGTTTGTGTCCTGAGGGAGCTGGTTCAGTTGGTTGTTCCAACTGAAGAGGACGACACCTTGCTTTTGAAACAGTTGACATTGTGTTTGTTCTGCTGCAAACACTGGTGAGGATAATTTCTGTGACCCATCACAGCTTCATGTGTCAGGAATGAGTCCTGCTACGTCTTTCATCCCTTTTTTTTACCTCCAGTCTCCTCTTTGGACTGATGACGACGTGTTTGTTGCTCTCATCACAATTAAACCCCGTCAGCAGCACCAATAAATCAAAATGTTGACCCTCTTCCTCCGTCTCTCTATTTAAAGTTTTTCCTCATTTTATGACTCTCTCCTTCCTTCCTTCCCATTAAATCTCCTCTCCTCCCTGCTGATCTTTTCCTTCTGTATTCCCCGCAGCTTTTCTCAGAACTTTTCTTGGACGACACACAAACGTGTCGTTTGACTCTTTATTACTTACACTTTGTACTTTTTTTAGGTGTGTCTTCCTCCGTCCTAATATGTGTTAGTACAGTTCTATATGTGTTTGCACCCTGTATTTCTGTGTGTGTGTGTGTGTGTGTGTGTGAAGGCAATAATAGTGGAAGAGCTGTAAGTAAATAATGAGGAGTAATCAAAGTTAATGGAACCCAATGGGAGCCTCAGCTTTTGCGTGTGGCAATAATCTCATTTAGAGAGAGAGGCAGATTTAGTGGATAATTGGGGCCTAAGTACTCGCTGATTCCCCAGCTAACAAACCAACCAACTGCCGATGTTGGTTTTGTTTGCAATCACGCCGCCGCAGATGGAGAACAAACAAAGAGGAGACGTTCGACGCGCTCGCTCACCTTGGCTCGTCGTTTCTTGGTCTGTGTTTTTATTTTTCTCTCTCCTCTCCCGTTATGCTTTTACAACTCTTTATCTCCTCTCCTTTCTTTTCATTGGGTTCCTCTCCCTTTATCTTCCCTTTGTTTCGGTGTTCCTTTATTTTCTTCTTCTTTCTTTGCCATCTTCCGTTTTCATCTTTCCACTTCGTGTTTCAACTTCCATCCCTCTGTCTCTTTCCTCTTCTCTCCACTGATCTTTTCTTCCTTCCTTCTTTCCTCTCATCTCATTTTTTTCTCGGCGTTTCCTCTCCTCCCCTTTGCTTCTCGTCTGTTCCTTCTCCTTTAGTTTCTCCTCTTCTATTTCCTTTACATGCAGCTTTAATGTTCTCTCCTTTCAAGCACTGACCCATCCTCTCTTTCTCTTCCCTTCTGGCCTTTCCCTTTTTAATTTTTTAGCTGTTTTATTCCTTCTTCTGTTTAATAAGCATTCATGCCTTCTCCTCATCTTTTCTCCTCATCACTTTTCTTCTTCTTCTTTCCTTTTACCCTTTTCCAGCCACATATTCCTCCATTTCCTGTCCTTTCTTCCATCCCTCTTTTTCTCGTCTCGTTTCTCTCCTTCCATTTCCTCTCCCGTGTGTGTCCGTGACACCAGGAGCGACGTCTAGGTGAAGGTGTGTATTTGTGTGTGTGATGGAGTTAATGGAGGATGTTCCCGGTCACACAGTGGGGGTTCCACTCGCTGTTTGGAAAGACCAGCATGCATTGCTCCGTGTGTGCGTGTTGTCATGTCGACCCCGACTAAGAGGTGTGCAGATATAACCACGGCGGTTTGGTGACAGACAATCAGCACGATGATGCCAAAATCTGCCTTCCTCCTGATTTGTCCCACTTCCTCAGTTTCTCATTGGTATAAATCTCAGGTTAACAGCTGTAACTAAACTGGAACAAAGCTTGGATTTCTCCATTTTCTCATGATTACTTCCTGTAGTCGTCCGCTTGTTTCCATACCTTCTTCAGCCTAAACTCAGGTCTGTGATAAAGGCAGAGCAAACACCTGGTTGTATGAACAAGTGGGCAAACACATTTCCGAACAACAGCAAAGCCATCTATTATCCATCTGCCCTTATCTATCGCTTTCCTTCTTTGCGTTTTCTTTTTTACAGGAAGGACCTCTCATCACCGAGTCCCTGTTCCCTCACGTGACCCGATATGTTTCCCATCCTGTGAACTGATGTACCACCACCCCGACCAATCTTTGCACCTTGGATGCTCCACATCTGAATGGGCTGCACCTGTGTGGACTCACAGCGGCCAAACAGCCACGATTGATGCGGTGCTCAGTACAGCTATGAGGCTAATAAGTGGAGTGCTACCATCCAGTCCCACTGAGAGCCTCCAGAGACTGTCAGGCATCTGTCCTGCAGAGCTTTAAGCCATCTTACTGCGAAGCTGGCCGACAGGACTTACCCACCCCCCACCCACTGACCTGCACACTGACGCTTCTCCTCTGAAGCCCGGAGACTCCTCACCATTAGCCCTCCACATTTGAGACGGAACACTGATTCCTGGGACAAACATTGGCCCACCTCAACACTCACACTGTGAACGTTCAAAGCTTCTCTCTTAAGAAAGCCTCCTGGGTCTGATCTGCCACGGAACATCTGGTCCAACCTCAATAGGCCTTGTTCAGGAGTCTGCTGGACCGCAGTACCTACACATGATTGTAGCCTCTGCTACAGATCCCTGTAAAGGTTGGAGGACAGTCTGTTGAGCAAATGATTGACAAGGGCCCTTTCTTCAAAGCACCACTTCATGGCTTGGATCATTCTAAGATGTGGCCTTTGTAGGCGACTCCTTTGAAGGCCACGCCGAAGGGTTAGACCAGAGCAAGGGCAATGTCCTGATTGCATCAGTGGCTGTTCCAGCCCGTACCCTTGTGTCACGGCCCTGGGATTTTAACATATCGACCGTTAGCTATTAGAGCGAGTTAAAAACATAATACCTAATTACACAAGTGTAATCGTTGCTCCGATCCACCACAGTCAAAACAAGTTTAAACCGCCAGGCAGAGAATGTTGTGATGTAGAGGGGCCACAAACAATGCAGCCGATGGATCAGACAGAGGAACAAGAAGGCCACACTTGGAGGAGCCTTCGAAACGTGCGGCTGTGCCAAACACAGCAATGGAGTCTTATTCAACTGAATGACAATAGAACTTCCTGGCTGGATATCCAACTGCTGATGTTCTACACAAACAGAATGTTTGTTCAGAAATAGTTTGTGTGGGCCACAGTAAAATCTGTTAAAACTGCAGCACCTGTATACATATACATAAACAGTATTTTTACTGTTGGTCTTTTAATGCAAATATTTTTAGATCTTTCTCCCTACTGGTTTATTTTGCCAAAAGTCAGAGTGGGCTGGAACTGGACCAGAACAAAAACACAACAATGGATTAAAATGTCTCCCTGTTCTGGAACAGGGAGACATTGAAGCCTTCCCCCCCTATCCCCGGAGGGGAGAGGAGAGTTGGGTACCCGGAGGAGGCGCATGGTGCTGCGGTGTGCCACCAACCCAGCGCAACACAGAAAGTCCAGTCGAGCAGTGAAAACAACCTAAATCTGCAGCAACTCTGTTGCCTCGTCCCCTAACAGCTTCCTCCACCCAATCAGAATGAAGACTGGGATCATTCGAGGGTTTTAGGAAACTCATCAAGCAGAGTCATTTTTTCAGGGTGCCAAAGACCTCACGGGTCAGGTCCCATATTTAAAAGTGCAATTTACTGCACTTTCCAGCTACATTTAATATTTCTAAGTATGGTTATAATTATAAGTGTGTGTGTGCGTGAAGGGGGAGGACAGCTTAAAGCAACACAGCAGGCCGAGGCCAGACGCTAAAAGATGTATTTAATCTGAAGATATTAGACTCAGGTTATTTTTACTTACCATCGCTCGGTATTAAAAAGCACAGTTACAGTCGCCGTGCGGTCAGGAGGTAGTTATGCTTATTGGATGGGATCTTGGGAGAGCAGGAAGCGGCTGAGATTAAAGCGGGCTGTTTAATCGAGGAGAGCGCGCACGCACACACGCAAGGCTTCTGGAAGCTTATGAACGTGGTGTTTCAGTAAAGTCGCCCATCACATAAATGAGCAGGATAAGATGCTTAGACGTTATTTACACACAGGCCAAGGGGGGATTACGCTCGACCTCTGTCACTCTTTTTGTTTCGGCTCGTCTCATTTGCTTTGCTCTTCCTTCCTCTTTGACTTTCTCTCGTCTCTAAAGCTGAACTGAGAGATCATTATTCAGATGTTAAACACAGCCGCTCCAACGACCTTATTTTAACCCAAAGTGCGGTGATAACAGTATCCACTTGCTGAATTTCATTCTTGTAAGTCTCTCTTGGGCTGAAATTAGCAAACATTTGTTTGCTAGAGGAGAAAAAATATCCAGATAAGATTCCAAATTCCAAAAGATGACTGTTTATTTTTTTCAGTTATTAAAGCTGTGTAAACTAACTGGTGAACAAAAGATGCCAGTCAAGAGAACATTTAATCAAACTGCATAACACAGCAGCGTTCACTGAAGGCCAGTCTGCAGGGTTAGACTAAACCTCAAAGAAATTCTACATTAATATGAATAAAAGCAACAAAACAAAGCATGCAGTCTTAATGGAGAACTCCAGCATTTGTCATCCTAAGCCGTATTTCCTCAAATTCTAGTTTGTAAAAAAGTCCATCATTTTTTGAAAATCTATCATGAGGACCGTTTAGCTTGACGAGGATATTCCCATTTTTGAGAATTTCAAGACTAATTGTTTTTGATGATTATGGTTACAGCTACATTGAAATATTCTAATATACATCCATTCAGCCATTTTCTACCGCTTATCCTGTTAGGGGTCGCGGGGGGCTGGAGCCTATCTCAGCATCATCTTTTCTGTAATCTTTTTAGCTGTAGGCCATTATCAAATTATCATAATTAAAATAATAAAAAGCTTCAAAAAATTGTAATGAGTCTGGAATATATTAAATGGTCTCTTTCTTAAGCAACTGATGACAAATCACAATATTCTAATTTTTGAGTTGCGCTTTAATGCCTCGGCTGGGGCGTAACTGAACTTCGGGAAAGAAAGGGCTTTTTTCATCACTAACTGCGTTCTAAATGTTCCTAAAGTGTCTGGAAACACAGAGTAGATACTTACAGTGTCGCAGCGGGTTTCGGCGCTCCACACACACCAGCAATCCATTACTGACGGGGGCGCTGTTTCCCAACGATTTCGACTGCTTTCTGATGTTTACGAAAGACAAACGCAGTAGAGTCATACCAATTCAAATTTGTTTATAAGCAATATCTCTACAGTTATTGAGACAGAAACAAATGGCTGTTTCACTGAAGCTAAAGTCATTTATTTGTGATATTTTTACTTGACCTGCAGCATTGAATTGTATAGATTTGTGCAGCTACATGGAGTAATTTTTAAAACATTTTGTAGTTTGTGCAATTTTAGAGCCTAAAACTTTGAGAAATAGGTTGAACCACACCTGAGTATAGTTTTCGTGCATAAGCTGAACCATTTCATAATGTTAATTCCAATCCCAAACCATCATTGTTGTCATCAAGTTTAACTTTGAAGGTCTAACTGGACTTTTAATCCTTTTTTTTTCTAACTTGATAAGGGTGCCCTGCATGTTAAACACCCGAGGGTTGGGCTAAATAAAGACTTATGCATTTGAAACACTGACAAAATGTACAGTCTGTACTCGTAGTATCTATATTTGATAATAATCAGTATGTCTCCGGCTGCCTCAGCGAACAGTTTCACTCAGTGAGTCAGAGAGTAAATCGACCTCTGTGTCTCAGCGCTAACCGGAGCGACTACTCATCATGTCACATGTCCTGATTGGCTCATTTAAATACCGCTCAGGTGTAATTGGCTGGCAAATTAAACTGTCATTATTGGACAGGCGAAGAGGGAAAAAAATAAAAAAAGGAGACAGGGGAGTGACAGGACAAAATGGCTGCCGCTCTCCCGCGGGAAAACTCGGGGAAATAAGGGGAGACAGACGCGCTCACACACACACACACACAGACCTCATTTTGAAGTCCATACGATGATGAACTCACTCAGACATGCATTAACACACACAGGCCAGCTGAGTTAAAGTACACAGAGGACGCGTTGTCACTTCTAAAACTTCATTTTCTTCTCCCTCTCTGCCGATCTGCTCCCTTCCTGCGTCTCGGCTCCGCTCTCTGTTTTGACACGGCTATGTAGTAAAACTGATGGACGGATGGTGACCGGAGCTTTTCCAGGTGAACCCTGACCTCCCAGAGTGTGTGTCTGTGTGCATGTGTGCGTGTGCGATACACTGACCCATCTGTCCGGACCGCTGAGAGCCTCTCTGTCTTTGCCCTGACCCACATCCTCCCCGGTCAACACTGAGAGCTCTCAGGGCCCTCAGGGTGAGGGAGTGTGTGGGCCAGTTTTTCATGATCTCATCAATGGATTGTGAGTACAGTATTAACGATGGCTGGGCGGCCCCCGGCCACTACTTACTGAATCAGAGATGTGACATCTGATACGACTTCAATTTGAAATCCATTTGTAATGTAATATAGCCGCGTGCCTGATGTGAAGGTCAGGACCCAAAGTTCAGTCATTGAAAGACCATGATTGTTTTAAAAGCTGCCCATGTCCCCGAACAAGAGTCATGAGCTCTTTTAATTAGCATGAGTCAAACTTTGCAGATTTCTTGGTGTAACATTTAAAATATTAAAGATACGTGAAGGTTACAGTATAGCTACCTGTTACTGCATCATTCAATCTGCCAATGTTTTATGTTTTCAATAAATGAGTGCATCTCACAAGGCTTAGAACGTTCTTGTGAAACTTTTTAAAAATCCTTCAAAACTTTGAGTTCATTTTGGAATCACAGGAAAAAGGTGAGAAACAAAGTAAAGGTCTGTTTTACTTTGGTTCAATTTTATGCAAAAAAAGACAAAACATTATTAGGTCCAGAAAACGATTTTTGATGTTCTGCTTTAAATAATGTCTCGATTTGGAAAGCAGGTCGAGCTATAGCAACATCTGAACAGCTGTCGATGGGTCGCCTGTACGTGGTCGCTGCTGAAGAAGTCAACGGAATTTCCTTTTCAGGGTTCCATTGAAGAGGTGTTCTCATTCATCAACCTGACCGAGCTTCAGAAAGCCTTTAGCGAAGCCCCTCCTGAAAAGGGCCGCTGTCCAATCCCATGTTACCTAGCATAACCTCTCGCACTGGAGGCCTGTCAAGCTTTCAGCAGAAACAGTGAGTTTACGGTACCTGCAAGTCTGACAGCTGATACCCAAGAAGAGAGTCATGAGATCCGGACAAAACAGTGTGGACGACCACATTAACGCATCCAATGAATTTAAACAGTATTAACGCAAGTTTAGATACGCTAACGTTAGCAAAATTCAAGGATATATTGACTAACGCTGCTGTTCCTGTGTAGGTGAATTGTCATGACGTGGGCTGTTCTCTTCATTCAAAAACTCCGTCCACAAATGATCAACTGATCAAACCAACCACAAAAAACTCTGGTAAAGAGCAAATCTTAACTTCTGAGGAGGCCGCACACCTATCGGCACTACTGGAACCAAATTCTGGTTATACCAAAACTTAAAAAAAAAACACCATCCGATCAGCACCACGTAATTTCCCGGCCTGATTAATTATCCGTGTCTGACGCGTTGGGAACCACCTTTGTGGTTCTGCTGCAACGCAGCAGCACAACACCGAACTGACCATGTCGGGTTTAACGAGGTCATTAAAAATGTTTTTACCGGACCGTTGCGCAGTATTCACACCTGGCCTGACCAGAAGGTTTCAGCAGGGAGTGTGTGCGGGCTCCTGCTCTCATACTGTTAATATGGTGTTTAATATGACATTAAGGCCGACTGTATTCTGCTAATGACACGGTCCGGTGAGCCATCTGTCTGGGGAGCGAGAGGGCAGCAGACATTAGATGGTCTGAAAGACACAGTGTGCCCCAAAGTGCTGTTTGAGATGGTTTTAGCTTGGTGTGCGTTTGGGTGCACAAAGCTAGAACAAATGGATCCAATCCCTCGACACACAGAACTGTTTGCGTGTCTCAAAGCCCCGTGCCCCTGTTGTGACATCATCTATGAATGTCATAATTGAGGGTCTGTAAATTGCCACTCTTCCCCGCTCAGCGTCGCCCCATGTGTCAATACCGAGGTTCAAGGTGACGGAACGGATCAATACGCAGAGACAGGAGCCATCCGCTGAATTTACAGCCCAGTAACAAGAAACGGCGCTGCAGTAGCCTTCAGCGAGCTGCCGGATGGGACCGCAGTGAGCATTTGTCGAAGCACGGACACCGGGGATTCTTTGTGTCCTCTTTGTCGTTCTGGTTTGGGGTTTGCATCGTCTCAACTGTGGGTGGCGCTCTGACCGGATCAAAGACCGCTGGACTGGTCAGAGGTCGGATAAATAGAACACACAGATACAATATGCAAGTGCAATATTTAGACTGATGCATGACTGCCGATGTGACTGTGGAAAGGTGTGGATGGATTCATCTGGTCCAGGTTCAGAGGACCGAGGGATCACAGAGCCCTGAAGCCTGAGCCTCCCTCCTTCTTTGCTTTAATCAGGGATGTTCTTTACAAGATATTTACATCCATCTATCCTTGAAGACTATTTCTGTAGTGTCCTTCTGTTTGAGTATTAAAAAAACATGGTTAAACAGTCAGGAAGTCATGAAACAGTATAGACCTTTTTTCCCAGCAGCCATGTTGACATGAAATTGCAGTTAACACAGCTGAAATCAATGACACCATGAAGGTTCTGGCTAATGTCGCAGCACACAGACCCGACTGTATCTGAATGGAGCCAAAATGGCTGCCGTGATATGTGTCTTTCTCTCTAGCTTGGGACCGTGTCTGAACTGCACTGAGTGAGGTGGAGAGACACGATTGTGTCTGTAACTTTTAATTGATCACTTAGAAGTCAGCACTGATCTCTTTGTCTGCCATTTAAAGTAAAGCTGTCCTTGCTGGTTTCAGACAATCTTTATAGACGCGTAGTGTAAAGATCTGCGTTTCCCGAAGTGATGAAGAGCAAAGAGAGGTGAAGGTAACACACATGACCTCCAGGAGGCGCAGGAGAGGAAGGTATCCCTGTTGGGAGCCTTAAATTTGCTTCTCTGGTTTTGTGCAGACGATGTGGTTCTGTTGGCTTCATCAGGCCGTGACCTGCAGCATGCACTGTGGCGGAGTTTGTAGCTGGGATGAGGATCAGTTCTTTAAGTCTGAGGCCAAGGTTCTCCTCCAGAAAGTG
>KV751375.1:1426213-1449874 GCA_001698575.1 Mola mola | reverse complement strand
TAGTTGGAACACACCCTCTGGTCCCCCTTCTTGAAAAGGGGAACCACCACACCTGTCTGCCACTCCAAAGGCACAGTACCCGATGTCCACGCAATGTTGCAGAGGCGTGTCAACCATGACAGCCCTACAACCTCCAGAGCCTTGAGGAGCTCGGGACGGACCTCATCAACCCCTGAGGCGCTTCCGCTGCGGAGTTGTTTGATAGCCCCGGCACGACTAGCACCAGCGACTTTGTTACCACAGCTTCGAGCAGCCGCCTCGACAATGGCAGCGCGGAACGTGGCCCACTCAGATTCCATGCTCCCCACTACCTCCGGGATGTGGTTGAAGCTCTTCCGGAGGTGTGAGTTGAAGACCATTTTCACAGGGTCCTCAGCCAGACATTCCCAGCAGAACCTCACTATTCACTTGGGCCTGCCTGGTCTGTCCGGCTTCCTCCCCCGCCACCTGATCCAACTCACCACCAGGTGGTGATCAGTTGGCAGCTCTGCTCCTCTCTTTACCCGAGTGTCCAGCACATACGGTCGCAGATCAGATGATACGACTACAAAGTCAATCGTTGACTGTCGACCTAGGGTGTCCTGGTGCCAAGTGCACATATGGACACTCTTTTGGCTGAACATGGTGTTAGTTATGGACAAACTGTGACTAGCACAGAAATCCAATAACTGAACACCACTCGGGTTCAGATCGGGCAGTCCGTTCCTCCCAATCACACCCCTCCAGGTCTCGCTGTCATTGCCCACATGAGCATTGAAGTCTCCCAGTAGGACGATGGAGTCCCCAGTAGGGGCACTCTCCAGTACCTGTTCCAAGGACTCCAAAAAGGGTGGGTACTCTGAACGGCTATTTGGCGCATAGGCACAAACCACAATCAGGTCCCGTTCCCCAACCCGAAGGCGCAGGAAAAAACCCTTTCGTCCACGCGGGTAAACTCCAACACATTGGCTGAGAGCCGGGGAGCTATTAATAAGCCCACGCCTGCTCTCCGCCTCCCACCTGGGACAACTCCAGCATAGAACAGAGTCCAACCCCTCTCAAGAAGACTGGTTCCAGAACCCGAACTGTGCGTTGAGGTTAGGCCGACTATATCTAGCCGGTATCTCTCAACCTCACGCACAAGCTCAGGTTCCTTCCCCACCAGAGAGGTAACATTCCATGTTCCGATAGCCAGCTGCAGCAACCGGGGATCGGACCGCCAAGACCCCTGCCTTTGACAGCCACCTGATCCACATAGCACCGGACCTCTATGGCTGCTCCATTTGTCAAAGAAAAATGTGATATATGGATATATTTGTGATTCAGATATATGTCACACACACATATTGAGTGTAATATGTGTAAATATGCAACAGAAATACTTGAAATCTCTCATTTAAGGTGACGTATGTATATTATCTGGAAAAATATATATAATTTCATTATTTTTTTATTTTCATTAATTTCATTATTAATTTCAATGGCAATTTTTGCCGTATTTTAAAACAGATTTGACATATGTACAAATGTATTACCTATATGTTCCACACATGTATATGTTTATATGTTTGATGTATATATATCATTTTCATTATTTATTGCCATACATTTGTATGTGTTAAGACGAAACCTCTAAAATAGCTGTTATCTAATGCTGGAGTTTGTTGTTAATAAAAGAAAGCAGAAGAAATAAAAAGAGGAGGGGCAAAAAGGAGCCAATCAGAGCAAGGAGACACCTCCAGCACCTGTAGGAGTGATGGCGAGCTGCATCTTCACCAGCCCTGATGCGGCGACGGAGCGCACGGAGGTGGAACGGTGCCATCTTTCAGTTCATCCGTGATGAGATAAACTGCTCTCACATCAGCTTCATCGTCAACTTTAATGTCGTGTTAATGCACAGATGTATTAATATGGGATTTTATTAAAAATATCACAGTTACACTCTGTGGCACCGCAGGCTTTAATTTGCCTGCAAAAAATATTATATTTCAAAAAAGCAAACACACACATTCTCTATAATCCCACCCTCCCACCGCGCGCGCACACACATACACACACACACACACACACACACACACACACACACACACACACACAGACAAACCCATTAAGCAGATGAAAAACAAGTGGCGGGGGGGGGTTATTTAAGTGTTCTTGTAAGCCATCTAAGATATTAATGTTGCAAAGCTACTTATCAATATTTAAGAACATTAAAAGAGTGTGTGTGTGTGTGTGTGTGCGCGTGTGTGTGTGTGTGCGTCAGAGCCACAGAACAACAGCGAGGGACGAGATGAGGTCTCTCTGACTGTTAGAGAAGAAGAAGAATTGTTCCGTCCCACTAAAAGCTTTAACACACACTCACAGTGCTGTTAAGTGATGGTCAGTACTGTGAGTGTGTGTTACACACTCACACACAGTGCTGTTAAGTGATGGTCAGGATGGTAAATACAAACGCTAATGCTCCGTCACCGCAGCACGTTTATTGGATGTTGTGGTTAAAATGGACTGATTTATGTTAATGTTTAGGTTGGCATTTATGCATTAACGTGTGTCCGCATGTATGCGTGCACATGTAGTCCTGCATACATTCTTACATGTATTAATTCTCTAAATGTACAAATCACAAGCTTGTCTCAGAAAATCTCATATATTTCAATAATAAACTTTCCATAAGTCTCCTGATTCTTCATTTATTTATTGATCCTTATCGCGGTAAAGTTTTCCCATATATACACACCAGAGAAATCATGTTTCTGACTTTTTGATCAAACCTTTGCTTTTTGGATTTCTGCTAACAGCGGGTCTGGTCACATGACATACCGATGTTTTCACTCACCTGATGAGCCCCATTAATCTCCCAGACTTTCCTGTGAAAAAAAAAAGAAAAAACAAAACACAGTTAGCTCCACTCATCACACTTCACTAAAACACTCTCTACACACTCTGATGGTTTTTTCTTTTTAAATCCTCCCTATATGTCCTTCCTTTCACAACGCATCCCCCTGCACTCAGGCGACAACAGGTATGCCGGGCCAGGGGGGGGCGATACAGTCCACATCACCGATATGTCCAACACCACAGAAGAGTGTGCACAGACAAACTGTTTACCCTTTAGCATTAGTGGCTAAAAATGAAGAGAAATATTAATTTACTCACAGTTCTTTGATACAGATATTCTCTGATCAGAAACCTTTCTGGCAGAAAGCCCCAAGTGCTCGAAGAGAAAAGCTCTGAGAAACGGAAGGTAAAAGGGGATTCATACATGCGGAAGTTAAAATGATACGAGTTGTTTTTTGCGTATGCTTAATTACAGGGAACAGAAAATGTGCACAAATTGAGGTGTGACACAATCGTGCGAACGCCAACAGGCTAACCAGAGTTACGAAAAACGTGAGAGAGAAGCGACGTTTTTCCGTGACTGCGTCACTCGATCAATGGACATCCTGTGCACCATTTTATACATCATATATGTTTTAATTTGATTTTGTTTGGTCTCATGAGAAACGAGCCACATTTGGCTGCTGAGGTTTAACAGCCTCGATGACATTTTTTTTAAATGAACAAAGACACTGTCGTCCTGTTGTCTCCATAAGATGGTGACAACGGGGACGGAGAGGGAAGGTTAGCACAACGCAGCGGAACATAAACCGAGAAACACCAGAACGTGTGTGTGAAGACATTAACGGCGAGCAGCACGCTGCAGGTGCCACCTCTCTCTCTCACACACACACACACACACACACACACACACACTGTCTGGGCAACAGTGTTCTGTCTTCCTGCGTCTCCGCGTGTCATCTCTAGTGTTACACATCCAAAACACACAAAGCAGTAAATGATGGCTGCAGGCTGGAGGAGGTGTGTGTGTTGGGACCCCAGGCAGGCCTGGATGGATGGAGGTTCTGACCCCCCCTGCAGGGGTGCAGGCTCGTTATTTACACAGAGCACCCTCAGGTGTGTAGGTGTACGAGTGCGTGCGTGTGTCAGTCTCGGAGAGCGCGGCGCCCAATAATCCACCAACACTGTCTTGTTTTAATCACTCTCTCATTTCTGGGCAGATCCAAAACAAAAAGCTCATTTATCTCCAACGAACAACCGTGTGCCTCCACTGGGGAAACTGAACCGACGCCTCTGCAGGACTGGTGCCTTGCACAATCCTCCTTCCTCCTCCAGATTTTCCTGGGGGAGACCGTTCCTCTTCTCCCTCTCCTGGTCACAGAGCAGTTTGAGCCCTGAACCTCCCACCTTTCACCCGCGCTGCAGTACAGCCACAACACATGCACAGGACGCAGGCGGCGGGATTGTGTCAAATCTGCCATGTTGGCTTTCTCCCGAGGACAATGATGGGAATCACATCCAGACACTGAATGAAAACGAGGAACATCTGCTTGTTTCACTTATTCTGTATTAAATGAAAAGCCATTAACAGAAAAGAGCGAGCGGTCATAAATAATTTTTTAAATGCCAGTCCGATCGTAACAAACATCACAAGGTAATATGATCACACATCAGATACGTAACGTAACTTATTAACACAACCTGTTAATCAAATACCTTTACACGCAGGATGGTGACCACAGGTTACAGCTACTACTGACAAAAATAAACACCAAAAGCTTCACTTAAAAAGGACAAACTGTAAACAGCCTGATAATCCTGAAATGAAACAGTAAAAACCTGAAGAAAAAAATTACCAAGTAAGAATCACTTAAAGACCAGTTAAAACGGGCAGATGAGCAAAGTGAGAGAAGGTCAAGCAATAAGATGCATTTTGAGCGTTCTTTTAACGATATTTAGCCAGCTAGCCTCCACCTGTGAGGACAGGTTGTGTGTTCTACAGCTCTGGGACATACTTGTCAAAGGCTGCACCCCCAGTTTTCTCACAGCCTTTGACCGGAACTGCCAATAGCAGGGAGTTAGCAACGTAGCACTAAGATCAGGTGACAAAAGTCACCTGTTCTTGTTCTTCCTGCACGTCTCAAACTGTGGACGAGAAAAGCAGAAAATGTGTGAAATGACACAAAATGTGTGGCTACTGTTGGCGGTCGATTTATGGCAAACCTGTCTGATATCTTCGTTTTGTCGCATGTCGTGAGTAGTGTGACGTCACCTGTTTTGTAATGCAGGAACTGTGCGTGAGGCTGCAGTGTCACACTTTGCTCCACACTTCTGATGGAGTCAATCAGCTGTTTAAGTAAACCTCTGCAGGTTTAATGTGAGCCAAGTTTGCTCTACACACACAGAATCAGATCGATTTGCCTTTAAAAGTGAATAAGTTCTGGTTGAAGGAGAGAGAAAACTCAGAAGGTGATCATTGTGCGTAGCGACTCATCCCTGGACAGGATGTGTGTGTGTGTGTGTGATACTTGCTGCAGTGATGACATATTTTCCTTTTACTTCTTGTTTTCTTTGAATTGTTACTTTCTGATGTGTGAAAATGTCATTTCTTGAGGAGACACCAGGCGGTTTGTAGTTTAACCTTGGAGGATGTCCAGGCACCGACCGACGGCCGTCCATTCTGAAGCCCACCCGCGAGTCCACCGGGGTTCCTCCTGGTGACGTGTGGTGAAGCGTGAGACCTCCTGTCACCGTCTGACGTGCAACTTGAACGGAAAACAACAGCAGTGACTCCAGAGCACAAGACAGCGAGTCGTGGCGAAGTCCCTGCATGTCGCCGTCTGATCTGTGTTAATAGCTCTGTTTATGATCCGAAACAAAAATCTCCATGATTTTTACCAGAAAAACCACCACTGGGTTGTAGAGTTGGTCCGGATGTGTGCACATTTAATGACTCTGTGTGTGTGTGTGTGTGTGTGTGTGTGTGAGCTCTCAGCCCTCCAGCAGGGTAATTTCTGTATTGACAAGCTGCTTGTCGCTGTCATAGAGAGAACGTGAGTAGAAAGGCCATTTTCATTTAGCCTGATAAAGCGCCTGTAGCGTCAGAACGACCCCCAGCCATTTATAAATCATATTTTAACATGAGGGAGATGGACCTCGAACCGCTGACTGACTGCAGAATTGATCAAAATAAGTCATTCACGAATCGCGACACATTTCAGGAGGTGACACCTTCTGGTGGGAAATAACGTGGCGGTTGTGGAACGATTGATATTGTAATAGTTGTATTTTGTCCGAACTTTCTTTTATCAATATCAATTTATTTGTGACTCCGCATTATTATCTTACATTGTTTTATCAACCCTCCTCCTCCTCTCACTGATTTTCCTCACCCGCCCATATTAATCTGCATAGGAACAATCAGCAGCTCATGTTTACCGATTCGTCCAATCAGGTATCAGTTCTCCCCCGAGGTTCAAGGTCCCCATTTAGAGCTTATATGTGCGCGTGTGTGTGTCGGACAAAGTGGAAAACCCCTCAGAGAATTGAACGTGTTGATCGATCCTCAGCAATTACCAGCCAATCGAAATGTGATTTATTTCCCAAGGAATCATTTCAATATGAAGACAAGAGAGAGAGTGTGTGTGTGTGTGTCAGGAAACTACCACCACACTCATTTCTTCTTCCTGTTTCACTCTCTCGCTTCATCCTTCCTCTCCCCCCTCAACTCCTCGTCTCCCTCCCCGATTTTGTCCACGCTCCTGTCCATCTTCTGCTCCTCAAACCTCTGCCCCCCCGTCCCTGACTGCTCCCCCGTGGGGCTATCATTCTGGGGCCCTGTCAATACGAGCAGTCAACCAAAAAAAAAGACCAACTGACCAATTGAGGTTCTCTTAATCCCTCCCTCCACCCACCCCTCCGCTCCCCTCCTCGTCCCTTTTTTTTTGCACTTAATTAAGTCGCCAAGTGGCTGTCAGGAATAATTTTTTGTAGTGGCACGGGGGCCGAGGGCCGGGGTGGACTTGACATTTGATAATATTACGTCTCCACGTTGATTGAAATTGATTTTCGGGAGGGGGGGGTAGCTGCTGGTTTGACAACTCTCAGCCAATCAGCCCCAAGGACGGCCCCGTGGACCCACCCCCCCCCATCTCTGGCCCGGCAGCTCGTATTCCTGCGAGTGATGGCCAGGTGCCTGCGTGTGTGTGTGTGTGTGTGTGTGTGTGTGTGTGCGCAAGTGTGTCAGGGTGCCAGGGGTCGGACGTGGAGCGCCGTCGCGGGGTCATGTAACCGGCAGTCACATTTCCCATAAATCAGCTGGGCAAAGAGAAAATGTTTGCACATCTGAGCGTGTGCACTGCTCATTCCTTTGTGTGTGTGTGTGTGATTTTTGTCACCTAATGGGGACCATTTCTGGGCTATACACCAACCTTGTGGGGACCAGAGACGGCTAAACGTCGTTTCTGGTTGGGGTTAGAACAGCTTTTCATACGTGTGCGTGAGCTTATTTTACAGCCTTACACACTCCCTCTGTGTTTCCTGTGTCTCTCATCAGCCACCTCTGGCCCCTTCAACTACGTTCCTCGCTAGCTCGCTAATAGAGGGTATAATGTTAGATGCAAATGCCTGTTTTAATTGTTGCCTTATTAGCGCGAGAGGGGGTATTAACTAAAGAACATCATGATGAAATGCCACTCAAAACGCACGCCGCAGTCGGACTCAATCAGGGCAATTAATTACAAACAAGAACAGCAGCATCAGTGTTTCCATAATGTTTACAATTACACGTCACTTCGCTCTCCGACTGCTCTGACCACAAGCTGTTTGCGAGATGTTTTCCCAGGCCTAAATTCATCATTTTGTTGTGTTTATACAGTATATATATGTTTAAACATAAGAATTAAGGCCCCAGATGGAGCGTAGACTGACAAAGCAGAACTTTAAACTATTTGAAATGCTGATTTAATTAGTTTTGACCAATTTTGCTCTCTGTTGGACATAATTCTGTAGTTTTCAATTATAAAGATATCTGGTAGAGCCTTTTTTTTTTTTTTTTAACCGTTTATCTTATTCAGCCTTATTTATTGTTAATTGAATGTTCTTTGTAATGAAAAATGCCGTACAGATAAGAGGAGCGCCATCACGCACAAGCATCAAGTTATTAGTGTGAATGTTTATTGAACAAAAATTTTTAAATTATGTGGAAAAATAGTATTTTTTTTTTCCATCAAACAAGCCAAAATAATTTTTTTTGTTGTTAAAGATAAAATTTCCATGTAAAGATTTGTTGTATTGTTTTGAATAAAATAAGTCAATAAAATGAAAATGAGATTTTCACTTTGACACCAACTGGATCCAACATAAATATTGTTAAATGATACTACAAACATAACTTTTAATGTGGGGACATTATTAATGTTTCTGTTTAAAAGGTCGTCTGTCCCGAAGACTAAATCAAATTTGTGTGCAACTGACTGCAGAACTGCAGAACCAGAAGAAACATGAGAAAATCAGAGTTTCTTGTTACTTTAAGAAACAGCAGAACAAATAATAATCATGAAATTGCTGCTTTCAGAGTTTTTAATTTACAGAATCTGATGTTTAAAGTAGAGACAGTTTGGGTTCAGAACATATGACTGAATCAACGACAACAGAGCAGGAGGAGCAGCAGGACGAGTGAAGGAGGTGGTGGAGTGTGCAGCAGGAGGAGTGGAGGATAATCATGAAATTGCTGCTTTCAGAGTTTTTAATTTACAGAATCTGATGTTTAAAGTAGAGACAGTTTGGGTTCAGAACATATGACTGAATCAACGACAACAGAGCAGGAGGAGCAGCAGGACGAGTGAAGGAGGTGGTGGAGTGTGCAGCAGGAGGAGTGGAGGAGGTGGTGGTGGAGTGTGCAGCAGGAGGAGTGAAGGGAGGAGGTGGAGTGTGCAGCAGGAGGAGTGGAGGAGGTGGTGGAGGTGCAGCAGGAGGAGTGAAGGGAGGAGGTGGTGGAGTGTGCAGCAGGAGGAGTGAAGGGAGGAGGTGGAATGTGCAGCAGGAGGAGTGAAGGAGGTGTGTGCAGCAGGAGGAGTGGAGGAGGTGGTGGTGGAGTGTGCAGCAGGAGGAGTGAAGGGAGGAGGTGGAGTGTGCAGCAGGAGGAGTGGAGGAGGTGGTGGAGGTGCAGCAGGAGGAGTGAAGGGAGGAGGTGGTGGAGTGTGCAGCAGGAGGAGTGAAGGGAGGAGGTGGAATGTGCAGCAGGAGGAGTGAAGGAGGTGGTGGAGTGTGCAGCAGGAGGAGTGGAGGAGGAGGTGGTGGAGTGTGCAGCAGGAGGAGTGGAGGAGGTGGAGGAGGTGCAGTAAAAACACTGAAATCATCAGAAAATAAAAATAATTCAATTCTTCTTTCATTTTAATCTTCCTGTATGAGTTACACATTTTCAGATGAGGATATTTATACTACAATTCTTATGGATGCTATTAAATCATGTTTTTGGTGTCTTTAAGGTTAATCTCTGCTGTGAACTGTGAATTTTATTGATGAATTCTCCTTTGGGTTGCAGTGAAAACAAGTTTCACTGCAATAAAAGAAAAACAAAACGTAAAAAAATTGCTGCGCTGACACAGCTACTCCGTGTGTCGAAAACACAACTATACATGTAACGTGACAAACAAATTAGGTTTCAATTCAAAAGCGCCAACTTCCTGTTGGGTTGAGTCATTGCGTCTCGTTGGAGATCTACATGTGGGTGTTTTTTATCCCTTGTTTAATGTACGTTGTTTTAAAATCAGACTGAGCTCAGGCGGATCCATTTAGGTGCATTCATCCCTAAACATTGCAGATTCCTTTGGCCATTAATTCCCTTGACAATTCCGTCTTTTGCATCCTCATTTGCTCCGTTTTTAATTGGGTTACAGGTGTCACTCGTGTCTCTGTCTGTCTCCCAGAGACGCTCCATATTCCTGATGAGGTTCTGTCTTCTAACCCCCTTTTTCAGGCGCTCTTATCCCCTCTCGCCGCTTCAGGCAACAGACAAACTGTACCAGCCGCGCACAGAGGGGAAATTGCTTTTATTTTGGAGGGTGCCTGTCTAAATTAATTGTGGTTAACTACAATGTTTGTTTTGGCCTAGATTAAGATGGGAGAAAGAACAGAAGTGGTCTCGCCGCCATTTTTCTTGTGACTTATCCAGCAAACGTCATGATGCAGGCTGGACTAATCAACAATTCTCAACTGGTTCTCTCAGAGCGCTTTCTACCACTGACAAATATGAGCTCCGAAAGTGACACAAAAACTGAATTTTTATTTCAAAAAGTGTTTTAAATCAGTTTATGTTGGGATAGGAAGTCACAGCACCTCATCCGGGTCACACAAATATGTTCTAGCCCTTTTTAGCCGAGTGCTGTTCACGACTTTGAAGGCCTGAAGTCGACGCATCTCTCTCTCTCTCTCTCTCTACATGCCCCCTTTCCTAAACTTTATTTACCCTCCAGTCAGCAGTCAGAATTGAATGCAGGCCACCACAAATATGCTAGTCTGTGACGAACAACATACTAGTTAAATATTATAAATATAAGTTGAATTATATAATTGATGTAAAAGAGCAAACTTTGCATTTGCAAAGTCCGGAGCGAGTTGATATGAATTTGCGTCCACTTGCTTTGCCCATCGACTCCGTATGTGCTGTGGCCACGCGAATAACTAGCCTTTCGCAAAGCTCCGCCCCCCACACTTATTGTTGCTACGCCTGTTAAGCTTTCGTATCAGGCAAGTCAGATATGGCATTCTCAACTACACAAGTGAGAGATATTCCAAAGGAAATAATATCATAATTGTGAAAAATTTGACGCCCACTTGTAAATTTGTTGGATGTCGGCTGTCAGACTTGCAGTTCCCGTAAACTCACCGCTTTGTTAGCTTGTGCTGACAGCTCGACAGGCCTCCTGCACATGGTTATAGTGGTACTCTAAGGAGGTGGATTAGCAAAGGGTGGGTTACTATATTTAATTTCTTCTTTATCAATCCTGCCAACTAGCTTATGTTCCTCGGATGAAGCGATACAGAATGATATTTAAAAGGACAGGACAGCATGTAAAGTGGGTCAGAAGTTGGGCTTGAAATGCGAAAGAGGATGTCAGCTTTGTTTAAACGCTTAGCTTGACAACGACCTGGAGAGGAAAAAAGGAAGTGGCATCAAGACCGCAGGAAATGAGACCTTTTCTTCTATTTCAGTGGAACCACCCTAACAGGGCGGAGTCATCAGCAAAAAAGCTGACCTGCGTCAACTTCTGCTGCGGGGAAACATCTGACTTTAATCAGAAAACTGTATTTTAACCGTTTACCGTGTAAACATGCTGTGCTATTTTAACACAGGACTGATTTGTTTGAATTCCAACCTTGATCTTGTTCTCTTTTTTTCCTGACATTTACCAAGTTGTTTAATTTGCCTAAACTAAAAACATGACGAATCAGGGCTCCGCGTCAGAAAAGGCTCACATGGCAACCGCATTTAAACGAATTTTGAAGGGTGAAGAGTCCCGATAAGTCCTCTCACACTCTTCCATCTTCCCATGCCTTTCGCGCTCGCGCTCGCTCTCCCCCTCCTTTTCTGACTGACCCTCCTCCCCACTCAGCCTTCTTGTCCGACAACTCGGCTATTAACCTCTGGCCTCATGTGTCTCCCTCCATCACCGCCGCAGTAATTAGGAGGTCAATCCGACCCTCCTCTATCATTTACCCCGACGCTCACACACACTGCCTGACAGGTTCTTTGTGTTAGTAACACATACGTGGTCAAAGACATACACACAACAGACCTGTCAATACTGATACTGTCAATACTGAAAAAAACGTGACACTCATTATAAACCGACTGTTGGTATGAAAGTGAAACGAGAGCCGGCCACACGCAAACTAGACACATGCTCAGGTCCCCTGTGGCAACCAGAGGGCCCCCACGAGGGCTCCCAGTGGCCCGCAAGGGAGCTTCAGTTTCTTTTTTCTATTTAAAGGCAAAATGATGCTGACTGGAACTTCAAATTCACATTTTCAAAAGGAGCATCTGCATCGGTGCATGGCTGACAGCGGAATCAGACCCGACGTGATCTTGTGGGATGGAGCATTGTAAGAGTCTGAATCTGTGTTTCATGTTTTAGGTGTTTTAGTTTAGCGGTAAAGAAGAGGTCACACCGTCAACCCTACTGAAAATACAGTTTATTTTTACATTTTAGTCAGCTTTTATCCTGCTGATGAATGTTCAAACTCAGTTCGGTTTTAATCACATTATGGCTATAAAAATGCTGTAAAAACTAGAGTTGGCTCAAAATGCTTTTGTCATGATTTTACTGGATCACAGTTTCATTCGTGCTGCGATTCTGATATATTGTGATTCAGCAGTACTGATTATTGGGATTTTCTTATTTTCTTAAAGAGAAGCAGGAGTTAAATCATACACGAGCTGCTGCCAGTCGTTTCGCTCGCTCCATCTTAGTTATTTTTCCATGAACGGATATGAAGCTGCATCATCGCCATCTTCGCTACTATAAAAAAAACATATAGAAATATTGTGACAGTGGGGAGAAAATCAATCCAACCATTTTCTACCGCGGTGGTGCTGGAGCGGGGCACAACCTAAACAAGTCACCAGTTCATCGCTGGGCTGGGAGGAAATCGCGATACTGACACGAGTCGATTTTACTTCCAACCGGCGAATAAAGATGAGGGGAAACGTCATGAACGACAGCTGAGGCCTGCTGATGAGTGGGTGGGAGCTCCATGCTGTGGCTCCACCTCCCACTCCGGTTCTAAATGATGTCAACAAGATGGCAGTACTTGTTTTCCAGATGTTTTAGCATCACTTTTTTACAGTAATTCATTTAATATCAATAAACATTTATTTAAGAGCTCATTAAGTTTTGCTTCCAATGCCACAATATCTCGTTTTAATGCATTTTATTTTTTTTTACATCAGTGCCGTCTGCATTTGACTGTCATGTGACCATTAGTATCTCAGTCACGTCACTCAGGTTAATATAGATTTCTAGTGCAAAAATGGCCTGGAGGATAAGCTAAACAATAATAAATGTATGAAATGCTGTAACAAACGATGGAAACACTGACTGTATGAATCTTCTGGTGATCCTCATTATGAGTGTTCACGTCTTCTTTCCTTCGCACGTGTGCTCGAAGAATAAAAATACCAGTTCAAAAGCAGAAAGAAAGTAACCTTCACATTTTACCATATAATTTGGAATCATTTAGATCTTGTTGACATGAGTTCAGATTTTATAATGTTATAAATAAATAAATGAACATTTAATATGGTAATGTGATAATCATGCACTGCAGAAAGTGTTCACATCTCCACACACACACACACACACACACACACACACTGAGCAGTCATATCAGTCTCTCTGCATCACACACATCACTGGCTGATCCCCGGCTGTCTCTTTTTGACTCTTCCTCCACCGTTTCTCTCCTTCTCTCTCCTCCCTCCTCTGCGTCTCATTAACACAACGTACAATTAAAGTGTGTGTGTCAGTGTCAGACCCCTGCCATTAGTGCTGCAGCCTAAATGCTGCTTGGCAGGGAGCTGAATCGCAGCTTCCTCCTCCCAGTCAAACGATCAGCGGCCTCGTGCACGTTGACGCTTCGCCATCGTGATGCGGCGAACCTCGATGTACCGTCCAGTCGATTCTCTGCAGGACTGAGATGCAACCCAACAAAGTCAGAGAAAACCTTCAAAACTACCAGTGTTTGTTCCAACAGCTGGAACAGCAGCACACACACACACACACACACACACACACGCACGCTCCCCACGCAGCAGCAGTAAATATCTGAGATCTAAATCCTCTTCACAGCGTTGCCTAATTACTCCCAACAACATGCTAGCTGATTAACTTGTAATTGCTGCTCTGAACGCAGCATGTCCCTCTCTCCTCGTTAGGGTTATTACGGACTATAATTACCGCTAATGTGCAAACAGGAACACACACAATCACGCATGTACACACAGCACACGCAGGTGGAAGCACCTGAACACACACATTCTCCCACACAACACACAGCCTGACAGGAAAGCACTTATGTTCCTGGAAACTGACTGATGCACGGAGCAATAACAGTGAAATTTAGCAAAGTAAATTCATTTTCTGCATGTGGCCTCATTTAAGCAGTGTGGTGCGCAGCAGCTGAAACGCCGAAATGTCACTTCATGTCCTTTAAACCTCATCACAAACGGACATGTTTTGTTGTCTGTGGAGGCTGTGAGTGAGGCCTTCACGTTCCCAACATTTGAGATGCTTTTAGATTTAGTTTTTAGTCGATCGCGATGAAGCTTTTGAAAACGTGTACGGCATCAAAATTCATTTTGAAATAATCAAAAAACAATCCCTAGCGAGCGATTATAAAAATCTATTTTCCATGTTTCTTTTTTGGTTGTTTTCGTGTATTTTGTGTGTGTGTCTGTGTGTCTGTGGTGCTTTAAGTATATCCTGTCATCACGCAGATCATATCCCAAATTGTTTTGATATCCTGCAGGAAATCAGATAAGTAGCGACATATGCTTCGCATTTCCATAAAAGCAACATTTGTAGAATTAACTATCTGCATCTAAAACCCAAACAGGGAGTTTAGAGACGCTCATCTGTTTACGAACTTCCTGGTGGCTGTGAGGAATGAAAACACGAGTAATAACAGTAATATTTGTTAGCACATTGCTGCACTCGGTCAGGATTATTAAAGTCAATGAACGGACACACAAAAGTGTGGGCTGATACGGAAGAGCAAAACTACCAAATCAAAAATAAAGAAATGGATAAATATGCCTTTAAATGCACCAAAAGTATAATAAATATGTACAGGCATTAATTTATTCATTAAATAAGACATGAAATAATATTAAGGTAATAAAAGTCGTGCACAGGTTTGGATGTAACTCGGCTTGTGAGCCGGAAATGGCCAAAAGTTTAATTGATTAACGTTGATCGTGATCCGGATCAATTTTCTCACCTGGACATAATTCAAACGCTAAGATTTTTACTGTGTGTCTCTTGGATGATTAGATCCTGGATTCTGAAAATTCTGGATCGTGACTCTGAATGTGGATCTGTCGTGTCAGAAGGATTTGGGCCGAGAAACAGACGACACGTTGACATGTTTTAACACGAGACATACACACACACAGTCACCTGACAATGAAAACGGTGTTTCAGTTATATTCAGGCAGTTGGCAGATGTCTCTCTCTCTTTACATCTCAAAAAAAGTGAACATTTAATACATTCTAGGCTCATTGCACATTACACAGTAAAATGTTTCCAGCATTTTACGCTTAATTTTTAATTTAGGCTTAAAATTCTTCAGTATATGCGTAATGAATACAGAACATACAAAAGTTTACCTTACAGAAAAGATTGAATTTTTGGGGGGATATTCACATTTTTTGAGACGCAAAATACTCTAGTGATTCCTCTGTCTCTTGTTTTTACTTTTGTATTCTCAAAAAAATTAGAATATCGCAAAAAATTTCATTTTGTTCTGTGATTTCATTCATTGTACTTATTTTAATTCCCTTCAGAAAATATCGATCTAATATTGGGGGGGGAATCTGCAGGTAAAATAAAAGACAAAAAATATTTCAAATTCAAAAAGGAAATCAAATAACTAAATGGGAAAGTAAATATACACAGAAACACAGAAAATCCATAATTGATGCCTCCATTTCATTTTTTGGTGGATTTCTTGTTTTAGCCATGCATTTCTTTACGCTTCTTTTACACTTTTGCAGGTTTGGTCCTCTGTAGACGACAGCATGACGGACACCACGCCCCCTCCCCCGCCTCCTCTCGCGTGAATCCAAATCCGGCTTAATCTGGACTCTCCAACTAAACTTGCAGTGGAGAAAGCTACAAGCTTAAAGCTCCTTTTAACTTCATAATCACTTTCTCCTTTTGCCGGGGATAATGGTAAAACTTTCTCTCTCTCCTCTCCCTCCATTTCCCACAAACACTATCTCTCTTTCTCCGGACCATTAGTGATATTGCCGGGCCGTAGACCTCTGTGTTAAGTCACTTAATCAAAAGCAATGGGTTGAAAATCTTGTTTGGCCTCTTACGTCTGATTCATTCCTGCAGAAGGGAGCGGCCGAGAGACAGAGAGAGAGCCGGGGGGGCGAGACAGACGGAGAGGAAGTGGCCGAGCAAGTGTTGACGGTAAAGTGAGGTGGGGGGGAAAGCGTGAGAAGGGGAGGAGAGATGGCGAGATGTGTTACCAGCTAAGCAGCAGCAGAGATGCTCTCATCAGCTCTTCTGGCCTCCGGGAACGTGGAGGCCAGTGCTCCTCCAACCGCTTCTGACCACCGCACACACACTTCCTCCAGACTTCTTCATCTATACTGTTCGTACATTCACCCTCAGCACAGCTGGACCTTCCACGTAAAATCTTCCTGCCCATATTTTGAAAACTAGATGCGCCACAGGCCTGTACCGCCAAGCCAGGTCATCATTCCCAGGACTTTTTCCCGTTATCCAGCGTCACGCACCCCAACAGTAGCACCTTTTACATGCATCAGGCATCAGGAATCAGGAATAACAGCCATTTTACTGTTCCTGTTATGCAGATGACCCCATCCTGTTCAAAAAGTAGCTCCAGAACTTGCTGTTTCCACAGTTTGTAAGCACTTCCAGTTGTTATTCTCCTCGAGTTAGCAGCTAACTGCTGCTAGCTGCTGAGGCCAATGAAAGAGATGTATTTTACAGTAAACACATCCAACAGAGTCTTTAAGTTGCTTCTCATAATACGGACAGAAAAAAACTGTAAAAAACTATAAAAACTAACTTGTTTAAAAAAAATTTACAGTGTCCGGGCTGCCTTAAAATGTTCAGTGAACCTCAAGAGAGAAGTTGAGGTAACTTTAATACCTGAAAGTTAAAAGTTAACAAGGTTAGAAGAACTAGTTAATTCTTACAGTGCAGGAAGAGTTGGGACTAAATTTGCTCTCCTCTCGCTCCTTATGTTGCAGGCATGTCATAAAACTGTCACTTTCCTTCACAGAAAAGGGATGGAATCACTGGGTTTTTTTGTTACATGTCAGAAACAAAAATAGCAGATTTAGGACAGAATTTTGTGTGTCTGTATGAATATATGTGAACTTTAGTTTTTAACGCAAATCAACAGTATAACAGCAGTATAACAGCATAACATTAGACAAATAAGGAAAAATGCAAAAAGTAGCACAGGTGCAGCTGAAAAATGCAGGACGCACAGCTATGGATGTGTAAATGAATATATTTATATTGACACAACCAAGTCTAGAAGAACAAGTGTGTAAGCAAATAAAAAATCAAACCTAAAGACAGAATTGAAATGAGGCTTTTATATTGAATAAGTGACAGAGCATCGATGCTGCACAGAGCAGAACGTCTGTTATCCAGCTAACAGAGAGATCACAGGGACCCTAATCCAGACTGAAATGTCATCGGCTGCAGACGAGGGTCTCTTAAAGCTCCTTTCCATCGTTGAAACATTTCCAAGAACCACCTTCTTTGCTGGGACAGGATTTCACCATATTTTTGTTTTTCATTTTCGGCATCGCATCATTATTGTTAAGGTCACTTTTTCTGTTCGGAAACTAATTTACGTCACCGAGTCCGAGGGAATGTTACAGCCAGCAGAGGCAGAACATGTTCTTCCGATGATTTTTCACTTAAATTATGCTTCTTAATTTGATGAGACTTTTTATACTTTGATCCGAATGAACATGAATATAGGACTATAGGAAAATCTTCCCAGTTGCAGCAGCACTTCTTCAGCAGCCCAAAATGCTGATGCTCGGAGGCCAAGTGGTGGGCCGCTGGATCTATGGGATGGAGAACCATGACGACTGCTACTAACATTATCTGCCCTCAGAAGAGGAAGCTCAGAAACTTTGATGAGTACCTTACATTTCCTCTAGCGCCACCAGCTGGCTAAGTTTTCCCTTATTCGTTACTGGATTTACTAACGTTTAGTTCAGACACTCCTGGTCTGCAGAGGATGAATTTTATAATATAATATTTACATTTTTTTATAGTCCAGTAAAGTGGATAATGCTAAAACATTCCCGCCCTACCTGTTTATATTTTACGTTGTACGAGAAAATTTGCATATTATTTGCGACGCTGGCGTGTTCAAACAGTAAAGTAGATGGTGATGGTGGTGAAGATTACAGCCGTAATGTGGTTGGGGATTTCTGCTTTTAATCCATCCATCACAGTCTCCAAAAAACAGACAACCCGGCTCTCTTACATAAAAACTTGTGGAGGTGGGGCTTAACACTGTAGAGCGGCAACTTCTCACTGTGATGCATCAGCTTGTAGGCGACCTTGTAACAGTAGCTCCGCCTCTCCTTCCTGGGAATCCGTGTCTGGTTCAAACACGTGTGGCTGAATGACTCCAGTGTTAGAACTTGTCACTGTGCAGCATACAGTAGACTAGTTTCAAAGGCAGAAGAGCAGCTAAGCTCTGCCTTGTTCTGGGTGCAGGTGAGGGGCGGAGCGATGAGCTGCGACTGGGCGAGGCTAAAGCCCCAAATTCATACAACCCAGATGAGCAAAAGGTGCAGAATTACATCCAAGAGACTTTAGGGACACAAAGAGGTGTCTTCTGTTAGAAAAAAAGAACTGGAAATGAGTTTTTATGGGTTTAATCTATGGACGGAGGAGGACGTTAAGGTGATAGACCTGATAATTAGTCTAACTATCGTGGTCTTGATATGATTCTGAATTCAGGGATCTTTACAGTGTACTGGATAATCAATGTATTGATCTATTACATGTGGTTAGATGTTCAGTCTTTGTCCTCACAAGTCTGGAAATCCCATTCATGCGTTGCCTGTATACACAGGGGATGATGGGTGATGGAGGGGCTCCACGCTCCGTAGGGGGGCAGATGGAACATATGGAGCACCAGACCTCCCTGACTGGTTTCCTCTCCTCAGTGCAGCTGACAGCTTTAAATAATCGAGCGTTTGTCTTGTGGAGGATGTGCAACAAAAGGAGGAGGAAACACAGAATCATCAGTGCACATCCATGGAGCAAACTTTCAGCGACACCCACCACATGCACTGTTCAAATAAAAGGGACGATTCGTCATTTGTCAAAAAAGTTGGAGTAAAACTTGTGTTTTCGCTCTTTGGCTGGCAGAAACAGACTAACAACTGGGGGATGTAAGAGAATCGGTTGGATTCTGTCGTGGTTCCAAACCTTATACTGTTAATGCAGCGCAGCTTTTAGCATCAATACACTCTGCGACTTTGTCTTAGTTGTACAAGTTAAACCAGCAAAGCTCCAGAAGTGGAGAACTGCGCTAAGCTGAAGATCTGAGTGATGGTTTCAAAGTCGTAAGTGAATTGATTTTTCTTAATTATAGTAAGAGTCAAAAAGTGGGGTATTTTCTTGTGAATTACCCTATGATGCTGGTGGGGGTCAGAGAGTAATCTCTGAACTCCTGAGACGATCGTATTTTTCATTTCCTAATTGAGGGAGGGAAGGATTGAGGGACAGACAGAGCGAGAACCTGGTGTGACTCCCTCATCTCTCTCTGTTAATAGCCTTTCATTCCCCCCCCGTCCCATATGTACCAGTGTTCATTCAGACGCATTCCTGGATTTGGGACGTTGCGGGAGAATGCAGTTAGCGGCCCTACTTAGCCGAGTCGAGCCCCTTTTAAAACACCCTGAAAAGAGGCAGAAAATCCCTCTCGGAGCAAATCTTCTAAAGCGCTCGGGCTCGCCTCTCCTCCCAGAGATGCCCTGGTAAAGAAGGGAAATAAAAACACTAAATTTAAGCTGCTTTTTGGCTTCTCACTGTGAAAAAGATGTGCTAGAAAATGAGGAGCTGATAGGAACAAAAGGACAGACGGTGATAATTACTCATGAATCCATCACAGCTATCAGACCTGAATCTAATGGACCTCCAGAATCTTCAAATTCTTTCCTTATTCAGGGTCAAAAATGCTACACAAACTGCAAAAATGGAAATCTAAATAGGATGTAATATCTTAAATCCAGAAAAATATCGTTTGTTTATAATAGAGCTGCAACGATTAATCGATTAGTTCATCAAGAGAAAATTAATTGACAATTTATCATTAATTCATTCATTCATTTTCTACCGCTTATCCCGTTAGGGGTCGCGCGCACGGGGGGGGTGGAGCCTATCTCAGCATCTTGGGGCGAAGGCGGGGTCACCCTGGACAAGTCGCCAGTTCATCGCAGGGCTGACATATAGAGACAAACAACCATCCACACTCACATTCACACCTACGGGCAATTTAGAGTGACCAATTAACCTAACCCCCAGATTTGCATATTTTTGGAATGTGGGAGGAACCCGGAGAAAACCCACGCAGACACAGGGAGAACATGCAAACTCCACACAGAAACGTCCTGACCCAGAATCGAACCCAGGACCTTCTTGCTGTGAGGCGACAGTGCTAACCACTGCACCACTGTGCCGCCATATCATTAATCTAAATAAAATTAAATTCTAATCTATATTCTGGTTTAGAATAACTTAATGCTCGAAACTCAACAACTTTTTGAATTTAGAGAATTTTTGTACAAAACTGCTTGTCCAGGACAAAATTATTAGATTTATTTAATTATTATAATCCCTTCACATTAAGCTGATTCAATCTGATGTGTGATCTCATGACAACGAATCAATAGCATTTACAGTCATTTAACACTGTCTGCAGATTCTGCAAGTTTCGGACATGCAGGAAATGCCAAAACCCAGTGTGATATTTTGTTGTCTCAGTCACATGACCTACGGTTGCAGTTAGGTTACGGTTGGAATCGTGTAACTTTAAAAAGAAGATACGTGTAATTTTCCAGTTAATTAGCTAACAGCAAACAACACAACTGTATTGTGAGATTCTCTAACACAACTGGTGATTGAAACTAGTTAACTCGGTCAACGCTGAGCGTAGGAGTGAATCACTGAAAACCTCTGATGTAGACACAGAAATAGCAGCCGTGGCAGGACCCACATCAGGGTGTCACAACCAGTGTTTATGACCTGTAGATGCCACCTGGTGGCCAATCCTGATGTCAGAAAAGGCTAAAAAAAATGTTATGTAAAGGGCTCCAGGAGATGCTCATGTTTCCATAATAGACCAGATTTTTGAGGATATAATGAAACAGTTTATTTAGACATTCATGTGAATTCATGAGCACAAAATATAAACACAAGTTGTTTTTTTTTGTTTTAACTCAGCAAATTGGCATGCATGGTGCTCTGAGGGAAAGGTTAGCTGAACACACAACTTATTTGCAGGTGATCTCAGCACCACTGGATGCTACACTGTGCTCATTTTGACAGGATTTGCTTTTTGCTCAGTGTCAGATGAGAGCAGCCACACAAAGATGTGTTTGTTTTAGCCTGCTGGTTTTAAGATGAACTTTCAAATAAAAAGTTTTGCATTTGTTGAATTTGAGCACATTTTTCTACATTTTGAGAAAATAGGTTGACTCAAAAAGAAGAGGTGGAAAATATTGATTCATGCGTCCGTTTCTAAGTTTAATTTTTGGATTTATTGATTGACTGCTCAAACAGCTTATTTATGTTGATGTGATTTGTTAATTTTTAAAAGATATTTAGGTTTGAACCAGAAAAAAATAGTGAAAGAGGAGTGTTTCTCAGGCCCTCCTCTTGAGGGTTTTTGTGATGATGTTGCTGACTGTTTGGACGTATGGATGCTTCACATCAAAAACACTCCAGTACCTGTACACACAATCAGCCGCCTCCTCGCTGCCACAGGTGTGCTATAAGAACACACGGCGTCACACACACCTCTCAGTCCTCTCACAACACCCAATTCAATTAACAGGCAGACACACGCACACATCGCAAAACACACTCGAACCATCCATCCAATCACCTCATACCCAGATTACAGCACGGACGCAAATACACACACTCAAAGTTGAGATTCAACCTGATACTCGCTTCTAAATTCAATTAAGACACACTGAAATACTTCTTTTGATGTCAGTATTGGATGGCGGCCACACACACCTGATGCTAGCAGCGCTAGTGGCCTCAGCTCTTAGCAGCATTGTGTGGCACACAATGCTGACATCATCTGGCTAGAGGTAACAACAGTTTTCAAAGGTACAACAGAGGAGCGCGCTGCCAATCCAATCAGGCAGTGTTGTGTTTCATCTGTGTGTTCCTGAAAACGTGTGTGTGTGTGTGTGTGTGCTACATCTGTGTATGCAAACGGAATTTACATTCAATAAGGAGCTTTTTTCATGTTTCAGAATCAGAATTCAAGTTGCTGCTCAACCTGTTCTCATTAGATAAGACTGCTGTCCACATGTACAACTTCAGCATTTGTGTACGACGTGCAAAGCCTTCTTTTAAAAATACACAATGAAGAAAAGGGTTCATTTTACGAGTGAATTCTTTGCTTGGATTGATAACTGTGTAGTATTACAATTTTACCCCAAATTTAAATACTGTTCGAGAAACTGGAAGGAAGGAAAGAAGGAAGGAAGGAAGGAAGGACAGATTAGACAGAAACAAATCATTCCAAATTCTGGAATCAGATTCTGTGGACAGATGTGACCAGGATAAACTTGTATCAGAATGATGGGAAGAGAAAAGTCTAAAGAAGAAAAGGAACAGCTGATGATCCAAAGCACCACATCATGAGTCCAACATGGTGGAGGCAGTATTATGGATGGACATGTACGGCTGTAAATTGGAACTGGCTCAGTGCTGTTTATTGATCATGTGACTGCTGACAGAAGGATCAGGAGGAATTCTGAGGTGTATAGGGCTATACTATCTGCTCACATTCAGACAAATGATACAAAACTGACAGGATGGTGCTTCACAGTGCAAATGGATCATGACTTTTTGAAGGCAAAGAATCTGAATATTATTCAACAGCCAAGTCAGTCACATGATGTCAACCAAATAGAGCAGCTTTTCATTTACTGAAGACAAAACTGAGGGCAGAAAGACCCACAAACAAGCAACAACTGATGGTGGCTGCAGGGAGGAAACTCAGAATTTGGCGGTGTCCATCTGCTCAGGACGTCAGGCCGTCACTGACTGCAAACGATTTTTATCCAAGTATTAAAAACTATGGTTATATTTACAATTATGTGAGTTTGTCCATGTACTTTGGAGTCCCTGAAAGCGAAGGCACTCTGCATAAAATGACTAAACAATAAATGCCATATTTTAGTGAACTCTCTTAAATTAAAGCTGAAAGTCGTCATTTCCATCACACTTTGATTGTTTTATTTCAAATCCACTGTGGACGTGTACAGAGGCGAATGATAAAAACTGTGTTATTGTCCAAATACTTCTGTATATGCAGCACAAATATCACCTATTTTATGTAGCAAAACTCAGTAATTTCAACTGTGGAAGTACAGTGACAAACACCAACAAAAGAAATGTTGACAGAATTCAAAGCAGCTCAGTCAGCTGCAGACTGACCACATGATGAGGATGGAAACATCTGCACAGCTTCTTCTTCTCCTCCCTCGTGTCACTAACCAGCTGAGGCTCAGGTGAATCGGAGGGATTTCCCTCCAGGTGTAACTGAGACGTGGATAGACAGCAGAAATGTGCCGCTGCCTCCGGTCACGGGCATAACCACCTCGAGATTAAAGAGAATCACTGCGTGTGTCATTTCATCTCTTTGCCCCGAACATTGTTGCTCGGAGCAGACGAGCGCGGAGGCCTTCTCACTGGCAGGGAAATGACATTTTTGATTGTAGCGCCTGTTTTGTGTCGCGCTCCATGAATACACGGCGGCGGATTTTCCGTGTGTAAGGTTAAAGTGGCAAAGCTCAT
>KV751375.1:1395230-1406178 GCA_001698575.1 Mola mola | reverse complement strand
ATCCACTGACCCTCAAAAACATGCAAACACACAGGAAGGTCAACAAATGCTCTGAATTTTAAATAGTTGTGCAGGAGTGGTATGTTGATTAAAATAGAAAACAGAAACAAACTGCCTTTCAAGTTGACTTGGAGCGTGAAAAATTAAAGGTGGTTTACGTAAAAATACTAAAAACACTTGACGTGACCAACATTACTGGCAGGATCGATTATTAAATGGACAAAATGATTATTCGTTCATCCGCTGTGTATTTGACCTCAGAAACAGACGAGGAGAAGCGACGGGGAACCGAAGGCGCCGCGAAGATAGAAAGACAGATAGCAAGTGTGTGTGTAACCTCTCAAATTCAGCGGCAAACACGCACACACACTCAATCCCATGTTAATTCATTTGGAAGCTTCTGATTGCCAAAGTTGCTTACTGGTGATAGAAGTCAGATCGGGGGTGTCACCTCTGCAAGGTTCACATGCAAAACACACACACACACACACACACACCACATTTGACGCAGAAATGGAAATAAAAATAAATGTATTTAGAGAGAAGAACCAGACAGTAGCAGAACACAGTAGAAGGGAAGGCAGAAAGACAAAAAGGGCCAATACCCTCACACACAAGCTGAGTGACAGGGTCTTATTGCAGGTGTAAATTGAGGCTGTGAGGTGTGTGTGTTGTTCATTAACGCAGAGTGAATCTCTACTGGTTCCATTAAGGGGCCTGACCGCACCGACTACATGGTTAATCTAGACCTCTATATCTCCTTCTCACACACACCTTTAACATGTCCCCCAGCATACACACAACCAGATTCTTATTTATTAAGCAGAAGTGACAGCTACTGAATAAGTTGTTTTTTGGGACCGTGTGTGTGTGTGTGTGTGTGTGTGTGTGTTTGTCTTTGAATGTTTGTGAGTTTGTGTAGCCTCGACTACACATCGCTTTCTGTGTAATATTTTCATGTCTATGCTTTTGTTCCATATTCATTCTTGGGCTGAATTTTCTCCACATAGATGTGTCTGTGTGTGTGTGTGTGTGTGTGTGTGTGTGTGTGTGTGTGTGTGTGTGTGTGTGTGTGTGAGTGTGTGTGTTGGAGGACAATCGGCGTCTGTGGTTATGAGTTAGGTCTAATTTCCAGGAGGCCTGTCCCGGCTAAACAGAGCTGACACAAAGCTGCTCTGACCAGTTATCTGTCACTGGGAATTAGACATTAACACACACACTGAGAGATGAACCGGGGCACATGCACGCGCACACACACACACACAGGTTTTCTCCCTGCCTTATAAATCTGCACATACAAACATTTACACAACCTGGAACCAAACACTATACACGTGCTCTTCTTTGTGGGATTTGTTCCCACTCAGATCTTTAGTGAGGGCGGCCAGTCGACTTCTTTTAAACTGAACTTTCTTTACAGATCTCCCATCGAGCATCATGTGGGAGAGAGACTTCTTCAAACTCAGACACTAACGCCAAAATTCTGAAAACATAACAGGTGTTTTTTCCTACAGGACAAGACAGGTGATGCAGTTCTCACGGACCTGTAGGGGGCAGCATATAGCAGAGGTGCCAAAGGAAGAGAAACGCTGACCAACAGCAGACTCGTTCTCATCTCAAGGAGGAATATAACGACTTTTGCCATGAAACCCACTCATCTTATCCAGAAGGTTGCAAGCTGACGCACTGAGTCTCAGTTCAGTGTCTGTGGGTGACGTGCAAACCTCCAAACCAACCAAAAGTCTACATCTCTTTACGTTACATGAATTTCAAACACAAAACCTACTCGAGCTGGGACAATATGCTTTTGTCCCACTTTAACCGTATCGTGATACCTCGGTTCCAATTCGATTTGTACAGCAATTTTTATTTATTGTGATTATAAGTATTAATCCGTTAATATTGATTGACTGTGACTGTCTTTCCTTCTCAGAAAAATAAAAGTTAAATCATGTACTTCTAGAGTGAATCCAGTCATGTACCATGTTTTGGAACCCTACATTTTCACCAAGCTATGCTGGTGGGTGTTTTGCAGATAAAATGGGTGAATGATTGCGTAATTTGTTTGGCTTTTCTGATCGAGTCTGTCATCTTGCTGCTGATGATCATTTAGTTTCCTTCACTTGTAGGTCCAGAAGGTGACGGGCGAGATGAGCCCGCGTGTTGGTCGGGTTACCACAGTACCGTAGCGGAGCATGACAGAGTTTGCATACAGCTTTGGCTCTACGTTTCTTCACTTGTTTGATGCACAGGCTCCAGTTTCTAAGATAACACGCAGCTACCCACACGTGTTCTGTAAACGGGTTGGATGTGGTTCCTGCGTTGGATCATCCTCCTTTGAACACAATATGAAGTAATCATGAGACAGCACAAAAAAACTGTGCGATCCTTGTTTAGACCGGTTCCCACAGCTCTTAATGAAGGCTCCATTTATGACACAAATCAAGCGTGTTGTCGTTGTAGAACCAAGACAGGAAGTGGGATTGTTCTCCCCGACCAATTTTGCCAACAACCTGAGGGACTGTGGAAAAGAAGAAAAGAACAAGGCTGATGGAGAAAGCAAAGAAGGTGATGTAGGAGAGTGATGGAAACCGAGGAAAGACGAGAGTGACGAACATGGAAAGAGCTATGACGTGTGAAAATCTGTTCCCCTGTTGATATGTGTCTCCTCTCAGGGCCGAAACCAGTTCGTGAAACTGGTGAAACTGAGGTCCCACATGCTGAAACCAGCTTCTGGTTCCACAAAGACAGCTACAAATGCAGAAAAGTTCAGCTCTCACATCTTACTGTGCAACTGTAAATAATAAACCTGGCGCAGATCGAAGTGAGTGCTCAGGTCAAACAGACGCAGGATAATTTAACATGCGTTTACAAGTGTCACTTGTGTACCAGCTCGCCTAATCTTCCCATCTTTCCTCTCTCCTTTTGAAAAAGCGTGGAGGAAGTACGGCTCGTGGAGAGCTCAGGAGTATCCGTCGGTGCAGATGGCGTCGCGGCAACACGGCGTCTGATCTTGGCGGTCTTATTATTCCTGTTCAGATGCTCGGCCTCCTCAAGTGGTCTTGCTGCACTTTTAGCCAAGCCTCGATCCAATCATCTCCATCCATTGTGAGCTCTGAGGGGCCATCCTGTCACTCCTCACCGTCCCCATACAGCCAAACAACGAAACAGAATGGAAAATTACATCTGCACAAGTCTCTGCCATGTGCTTTGGTCCCATCTAAGATGTGAGAACAGGAACCTGAAGAGTTTTTTGACATTACACAAAAAATCCTGTAAGCTTTGCAGATGAAAGGAAGAGTCTGCAACAGTGGCAGCATTTCTTTCTTGCATTTCAAGTTTTATTTATCCTCTTCTCTCAGGAACACATAAATAAATATAAAACATAACAGAAAATGGAATGGGGTGATCTCGAGTGTCCCCGCTGCACTTTCTCCGGCTGGCCTTTAGAGAGAGTGCAGAATGGATTTAAGGTGCATCAGATTTCCCAACGTACTCCAACAGTGAGTGCCCGAGTGCTTCGAGCAGCTTTACACTGTGAGGAAATCAGGATTTAGATGTTGCAGGAAGATGGAGGTCAACCTTTCTGTTCGTCTTTGCACTGCTGCTAAAATTACCAGCTCTGGTTTGGTCACAATAAACTGACAGAGAATGTGTAAATGTTCTACAAACGGAGGGTCTGATGGTTCCAGTATGCCGTTGTCAGTGATAAATATATTCAGTCAGTTACTCGACCGTACTGGAAGGGATGGATGGCCACCGCCTCCGCAGTGTGATACGGCCTCAACCTGCAGTCACGTTAACCCCTCTCAGCACAGAGGTGCTCACTTTCTGAAAGGCCTGGCAGCTCTGTGCTGCAATAAAACTAAAGTTTTATTCTGGTGTGCTGGCAGAGGCACCAGACACACCGACATAAACAGACTTTCCACTGAGGCACTGCGCGCATCCTCATTTAGAAATACTGCTTTTGTTTTCTGAATCAAAGGAACACATTATGGAGAAAGAGGGAGATTGTGTCGGGCTGAAGCTACTCAGAGAGAGGGATTTAAGAGTGTGTGTGTGTGTGTGTGTGTGTATTCCCAGGACCTGGATAGGCTATCAAGCATCCATCCATCCTTTGTAACGATCAATATTTATAAACCCCCGAGGAGCTGCGGTATGAAGCATATAAACAAGCGATGGAGTAGAGCAGGACAAACCACGACGAGAACACACACACACACAGCAACAACATAATAAAAGCACTCGTGCAATCAGGCACCAATATGAAAAAGAGAGACACAGAAAGAGGCTGAGTCGATATTTGTCGCAAAACTTCATAATCACATAAAGAATATTGTAATTAGTTTCTGTGAAGGGCTCCCTGATTCACTGTAGGTGAAATAAGGTGAACGGCGAGTTCTGCATCTGGTCACTGGCTCCATGTTGTGATGCTCAGATGTAAAATACACAACTCCAGGAGCTGTTTGCACGTGATCACACACAGTTTTTGTGCCACCGAGATCGATTTCAGCTCCCTTTAAGAACTGTTGTACTGACTGTGGGGATCCATGCATCTCTTGTTGTGTTTTTTTGACAATTAATATTGATTAATTACAAGTTTTTCAGGGTTTTACATGTGTGCCAACATGAAAAGGGAGGATGAATTTGTGATATTAAATGACATAAAAAAGATAACTTTGGTGAAGTCATGATGTTAAGTGTCGCCACCACCCACCTCATCAGTCGTAGCAAACTGTCGACCTCCCACCACCACCACCAAGTGCATCAGTTGTTTCCTGAATACAAACAGGAAACAACTGATGACGACAGAATAACCCAAACAAAAACACACAAACGTTCAGGATGTCGAGCCGCCACCGCCGCCATATCGGCACGTGACATCACCTCAGCTCGCATTCAGGCAGAATCATTGGCAACTGCAATGCTGGTTAACAGTCTGCGCTACTAGAACAAGGGTTATAACACATAACCATGGCCAACCAACCCCTATCAGCGCAACATAACATGCACACGCTAACGAGTCACCTCCAGCGCCCAGGTTGGCCTCGCCACCATCGTGTCCACATTTTCCACTTCTTCTTCTTGTTTTTCTTTTTTTTATGCACGAGAGGTGAGCGCTCGCTTTCCGCTGACCGTCCTACGACCTCAGCTCAAACAGGTTGGCGCACAGTGATGACACTCGTAATGCTGCACCGTGACTCGCCTCGTGGCCTGACATTCGCCAGGTACCCCCCCTAACAGCACACACACGTGTCGTACTCAACATCTTGACATCCGTGTGGCACACTGTGGCTTACAATGAAAAATGGAGCCGGTTAGGACCAAAGTTGGTATTTTTCCCCGAACAGTCCGTGCCTGACAGTCCCTGCCAAACCATGTTCACTGGTTGCAGTGCTGGTTCACCTATGAAGGCTCTGAAAGTCTGCCCCCTGCGGCCCCGGGGCCCGGTCCGTGTGTCTCTATGGACGCGTCATTCCTACACTTGGCCCCTTTAAACACATAACGATCAGGAATAAACAAGATTAAATAATAAAACAATGTTTTGATTTTATTGTTTTCCTAAATTTCTACATCTGAGAAATCTCAGTTTGCGGTGATCTGCAGCTACATCTGAACATTAAACACACACACACACACACACACACACACACATCAGTGCTCTTTTTAATTTGAGTGTTGTGACATCAGAGCAGGTGGAAGCACCGCATGTAATTAACATGTCATAATCAAGGTGGGGGCGTTTGACACCTTGTAATCACTGTGTGGAGATTAGCACCCTTAGCCCCAGGACACACACACACACACACACACACACACACACAGACACAGACACGACACTGTGCACAAACGTGAAGGCCTGCATGTGTACCTGGCTGCTCAACTGCTCGGGCTCTTGTACAAGCCAGGAAAACACACACACACACACCGAGGCCTGTTTAATATCATTTACATAATGAGAGAGCAGACGCAGTAATAGCTTTTCCTTTCTCTTATTATCATAATTTCACCCTGGGCGCCAAACGACAGAAAGATAGAGAGAGAGAGAGAGAGAGAGAGAGAGAGAGAGTCCTCGTTACGCTGACACAAGTCAAAGTCAAGGCCGTCTCCCCTCGTCTGTCTCCGTCCACCCCCCCCTCGTGTTCGCTGGTCACTCTGTCACGATTTGCCAGAAACTCAGACATTCCAGAATAAAAGAAAATACGAACAAAGAAATTCATTCATTCAACAAACAGCTGGTTGATGCTGTGAAAACGAAGATTGTAGCAACATTCACAAAAAGCACAAATGATTTTTTTGAATTAAGAGTAAAAAAAAATGTAATCAAGAGCTAATCTGGGGGGGGTGAATATATTCTAGAAGGTTACGTAATCATGATGTCATCACATCACTCATTTAAAGTTATTACGAATAAAATCTAATTTCACTGCATTTGACTGATTTATACAGGAAGATGTTAATTTGAATTGTTTAAGAAAAACACCAGAAATGTTTGGATGAACACATTCTGTTTACACATAAGTTAAACTTGAAGTGTAAATTTAGTCTGCAAATAGAATTTGTGACATCAGAAACAGGTTGGAAACGGATCCTGGGGGAAACTGGAATTTTAATGAGGGAGAAGAAAGAGGAAGGTGGAATCTTTGCATTTTACATTAAAGTTATGTAATCAAATTAGATGAAAATCTTTTGTAGTTAAAGTTGTAGGCATCATTGTCGGTTTTTTAGGTATGGCTCAAAAAGTAATTTAATGAAAAATCAAGGCTATAAAAACATTATTAATGTCATGATATTTATGATCCTTTTAATTTGGGAATTGAAGGATATTTTCACTTTAACTACAAGTCAAAAATCAAACACGAATACTAACTTGATTTAGTGTTGTCAAACATCACTTGCTTGTTAAACTGTTAATCTATCACATTTAATGTCAGGCTCACTTTTGATCATTGACACCATTTTTGAAGAGATAAAAATGGATAATGGACTACATAAAACTTTTTCTTACATGAATTATTACATGATATTAAAATCACAATCATAACTTCAACGTTTGCCTTTAGTTTTGACAAGTCATGCCAAGTAATTATATAGCATATTTACTGTATATATAAATGACTATATTGTTGGGTTTGTTGGGTTGCAGTGGTTTACCAACGGTTTACCAACGGTTAAAAAAAAAAAAAAAGAGATTCAGAAATCCATTTTACTCTTATAAAATATTTTCCCTTATGTGACTAAAAATATTGTATATTTGTGGACGTTAAGGAAAGGCTATATTCTGGTTAGTGCACCTACATTTGATTAAATTTGAAGATAAATTAATTTTAATAAAAATGATATGAGATTTTTTTAACTTAAAAAAGGTGATATCTAAATTTGAGTCCACAGGAGTAAGATGCTGTACACGCATTTTCATCTAAGAGAAAAATAGTATTACAATCTGGGTCAATCTGGATATTTCTAATAACAAATTTAATGACAGGATTTTACTGATTAATTTTCTCCTCACCACCATTTCTAATTGATAAGGTCAATCCTCAAAATGATAAAATATAAAACGTCAATATTCCAGTTGAACTGTGGACAAGGATTCAGGTCTGCTCACTAGTGGCAGGGACATGTTACTACAACCTGGATGGCACAAAATGGCTTCCAGTGTTTGTCCACTGGATTGGCGGCTGTGCATGAAAGAGTTAAAATGGAGGAAATTTCCTGTCTTTTTGGCTTCAGACTCTGCACTGCTCCTTAATGTAACTGTACACCACTGAACCCGTCTCCAAACGCAGGTACATCTTTTAAATCAATGCGCTAAAGGCCCAGGAGGACGGCGAGCTCATGTTCTACTGAGGAGTAAAAGACATATCGGACTCCTGCGTCTGCACGGTGTCATCGATTCCTGACAAAAAGGAGATGAAAAAAGAAAAGATGGATCAAGTGTTCGACAGTGGAAAAGAAAAAGAAAGGAGTGGGAAAGAGGAAGAGGAGGGAGATGATGGATGCATCTCCTCTTTTTTTGGTGAGTAATCACTGCATCCTCTCTCCATCATTCCTCTCACACCATCCCTTCGTTCTTTCACTCCTTCCACTTCTGATCATTTCTTGCTAACTTATTCTACCACTACTGTACTTTTGTCTTTCCTCAGCTCCCTGTTGCCATTCTCATCTCTTCTTCACGTCCTCCTGCTTCTTTTAGTTTCTCTTTTCTTGCCTTTCTTTCTCCACTCGTCTACATGTTTGCCTCTTCTCCTCTGTCCTCGTCTTCCTCCTCGTCCTCCTCCTCCTCCTCTATCGACAGAGGAGTCGTGCATTTTGCTAAAACATTGGCTGATGAATCATTGATGCTGCTGTTGAGGTTTCAGTGGCGCGGGGGCGGCCGGATGTAAATAAGTGAGGACTGGCTGATATTCAGCCCTCCTTCTGAAACATTGATGAGATATATTAGAGTGTGTGTGTATGTATGTGTGTGTAAATGTGAAGGCTATTTAAGAAGGCCAGATATGACAGTTGTTTACAACTCAGGCCAGACAAGAACTCAGGGAGGGATCAAGATAAAGAGAGGAGGATGGAGGGATGAAGGAGGACGAGGAGCAGATATAATGAGGTACAGGTGCCTCCCTGACACATTCACCACACACGTCCAGGAAGAAGGTACATTTGGAAGTTGTTTAACCACTTGTTAAGTGTCTTCTGAAAGCTACGTTAAGGTCCAGTTTGTAGGACTTGCTGACATCTAGTGGTGAGGTTTCAGTCTGCAGCCAACTGAACACCCCTCGCCTCACCCTGTCCCTCCAATTTTGAAGGCTGTAGTGACAGCAAATCCACTTAAAACTTTATTTAAACGCTCAGAGCGACCCTTCGTTTTTAATACATGTATGACATAATATAGTAGACATAAAATCAAAATACTGTGATTTGCAAATTGGAATCAAGCTATATTCAATCGAATTGAATAGATAAATCGACAAAACAGCACCAAGGGAGCAGACCAGTTCCAACTGGTGGAGTTCAGAGTTGATATAAGGAGACTCAGACCATTGAATGCAGCGCTGCTTTCTGGTGAAACACGGGAGCTGCTCCCTCTATCCGTTAAACCAGGCTCATTCTACAGCCGGGCCTCCAGTCAGCAGCCCCAACACGATAACACAGCTCCGACATGCATCACTCCAAAGGTGGCATGATTGCTGTGCCAACGGCTCCGGGAGTAACCAGAGACATTATTCCACCAAGCACACTAACTGCGCAATAGAAGAGAAGAAAAAGCCCAGAACTGCAGGACAGAATTTTTGCAGGAAGCAGTCGATCATCCGGGAATTAGCAAAGTTAGCTGCATGCTGTCATACAAGATCACCAAACAGGAAGCCTTCCTCTGATGAGGGATGTTTGAAAGACTGTGGTGGAGGTACCTCGCATACTGACCTCACACAACAAAGGGCAGCTCCAAAACATCCCAATGTGTGGTCTTCTACTTATTTTATAAGTCAGCAAGTTTCTCTGTCAGCACTGACATAGATGAACAAGGACGATGCGCTGCCACTTCTTCTCATTGTAAAAAAAAGGAAGCCAAATTATCCCAAATACAAGTGACGTTACCTAAGAGCCAGAGTGTGTGCCGTCATCCGCAGAGCTCGGCTGTCAATCATAATGTTTCACCCTGTTTTTATAGCATCATCAGCATGATAACAACGACCTAAAATGACATTAAACCATCTTTGGAAAACATTTAGTTGAGGACTACTTTTAGTCTGGTCCAAGTCCCACCTGAAATAATAAAGAAGGGTTTGATGAGCTATAACGCAGCCAACCACCAGGGGGCCACCAAAATGCTTTGGCTTCCATTTTGGAGAGCTTTCGTAGCGTCCATCTTCATATACAGTCCGTCTGTTAGTTGGTTTGTTTGTTAGCGAGATTGCACAAAAACTACTTGAGCGATTTTTATCTTGGAGGAATCCTACAGCTGATTAATTTTGAAGGCCAAAGGTCATAAAGCATGTTTTTTGGCCATAGCTCCAGACCAAGAAAGGTCCAACTGGTGTCATTTTGTGGTTGACAGCATGTCAAGGTCACTGACAGGTCAAACATTTTTTTTCTGTATCCTCCAGAAGGAATCGACATAGAGAGGTCTAAATGGTGTCATTTTGTAAATAATCCCAGGTCTCATCACATAGCCACACTAATACCACAGTATGGTAGAAAGTTGGAATATCCTTGAAAGGTCAGCATTTATTGCTGGGGAGCACATTTCTTCACGATTTAGCGGCGTTGGTGGAGGTTTGCACTCTCTGAGTGCTTTCTTGTTATAAATAATACTAGATTTATTTTCTTTTTCTTTTCCCAAAAACTGCCTCCAAGCCAGCAACAGGAGTTAAATTCAACATGGAGACAAACGCTTTGCTACTGAAACATGTCAACGCTGCCTTTCCTGCAGGAAAATTGGTTAACTCTGAGCTTCTCGTGCAGAACTTTAAACAACAGTTTCACTTTTCCTTCAGCTTTACTTGAACATTTCAGCGCTCCATTAGTGTGAGTGTCAACTTTAACCTTCACTGTGATGGATGATGACTTGAAAAGTGTCAGATGGGAAACTGATGACAGAAACAATCCACAAGTTTGAAGCAGATCACCTGAGATTTGATTCAACTTGACAGTGCGGTACTTGTGTCCCTGCGTTAGATGGATTCCCTGAAAAAAATAAAACAAACATACCCAGACAAACACATACTGTTCCACACCTCCATTTAAAGCACTTTTCAGGCCTCTTAGTGCCTCCTCCCGCCCTGCAGGGAGCACCATTAATACAGCCATTCGGTCCACTGATACATCAGTGCGGTCAGCGCTGATGCATTATGTATCAGCCGGGGTCAGTGCACGCTGAACTGTGCTGGGCTTGGCTCTAACCACACATTGTAAAGACATTATGTGTTTCCCACAGAAAACAAGGCTAACG
>KV751375.1:1382405-1392930 GCA_001698575.1 Mola mola | reverse complement strand
ACAGGATATCAAACTCTGTCCTGTCCTGAGAAAAGAACAGACGGACTGACTGACTCAGGAGTTTGAGATTCCGAGACGCCAGTCGGCCTCTGAGGAGCTTCGGTAAACGTGTGTAACTTCTATCTGTGGACGTGTTTGTTAGCGTGTTGCCTGGAATCGACTAACGAAGAGAACAACAACAGCAGCTGCGTTTCCGACTTGTTATGAACTCAGAACGTGGACATTCCCTGTTCCCACATCCGACTTTCCAGGTAGGTGGAAGGAATCATTGTTACATTCAGGTGGTACAAAGTGTAAAAAATGGTGTATTGGCTGGTTTAACCAATTCTGGTTTGTCAAAACTTAAGAAAATAAATCTATACAGTTAGTAAAAGCCAAAATTACTGTGTAAAAACAAAGGTTTTAGTGAAATGTCCTCAGATTTTGTGTCACTGTCTATTTGTTCACGGGGAAAAGGAAACAGTTGCAGCCTTTACAAGGAAAAAGTCTAATTTCTCCCAGTGAATAAACTGAATAGATGAGCGCAGACTAGGGACATCAAAAAGAGCGACGAGAAGAGCGAATGAAAGAGCGGAGGAGGAGCGAGGAGGTCAGGAGGTGGGACGGCGGCGGCCTCGTGTACCACAGCTTCTGAGTGTAATGGGAGCGTATTCCAACACCTGAGTCCAGCTCGCACGCGTGCCGCTTTCATCCCCGAGCTCCATCCCGGCGTCTCCGCCTCCTCTGATGTCATCACACACACACCTGCTGTCCCGTCCACTCGAGGCCACACACACACACGACAGCACAAGATGGATTCTTCAGTCGGCTCGGTTTGTCTGGTGTTTCTCCAGGTTCACTTCACTTCCTGTGTTGTTTCTCCAACAACGTGCAAACGCAGGGGGGGGGGGCGGTAAAGGGAGGAGAATCAAAGGGACGACTTTAACCTCACGAGCAAACGGAAACCAGACGCAAACCAGCAACAGTGAATGCAAAATGTAGCCGAAACACAATCTGTGGGGAATATATTCTCTTTTTAATGAAGGGACAAGTCCCATATTGTCAAACGAAGCCTTAGCCATGAGTCTTTACTGCTCTCGTTGCCCTTCAGCAACTGTCCCTGTCCAATGTTATTCCACTGGGAAGCAGATTTATTCCACTTCAGACCAGACAGACTTGCCCAACAGCCAGAATAGGAGTTTAAAAAGGTGGATTCAGAGTTCACATCTGTTACCTGAAAACCACCTGATCCCAAGCAGCCGCACACAGAACCACCAGGAGGTCGACTCAGCACGTCCGACCAGAAGCTCCGTGCAGCCGTTTGGGTTTTTTAATCCAATACGATAACGATTTATGCTAACAGCTGATTTATGTTTCCGCGCCGGGTCACTGGCACATGTCAGTGAGGTCCGGCCTCCTCTGGGAAGCTCCGCCCACCTTTAACAAACGTGCTGCACACGACGCCGTCTCCGCCTTTTAATTGGACTCGTTAGTTATTCCTCTTCATGTTAAATACTGCGTTTAAAACACTCATTAAGACACACCTTAAGGTTGCACTGCTGGCTGAACTAGTCATAGGCACAAACACAGCGCACACACGCACACGCACAGGATAATTATTACCTCCATATGCAAACGCCTGCAGTGCCCGTCTGGCACCTCTACGCGTTTTAAAGTGTGTACTTTTCTTATTTAATTAATTAAAACAATTGTCAATGAACTTTAAATTAGTCCAGCATAAAATAATCATTTCCACCCTCTGTGTGTGTGTGTGTGTGAGAGAGAGAGAGAGAGAGAGAGAGAGAGAGAGAGAGAGAGAGAGAGAGAGACAGGTGAGGGCCGTGGATGTGTGTGTTAATAATTAGCAGGCAGTAAAGCGGCTGTGTTAATTGCATTTAGGATCCTGCCTGGGGAGAGAGAGAGCGAGAGAGAGGAAAAGAAGGGAGAGACACACAATCTCTCATCTCTTGTTCCTGAAATAGAGAATTCCCAAGTATTCTGGGATGTAAAATGGAGCGAGGAGCCCTGAGGAGCAGGAAAACACACACACACGGCCCCTGGGAGGACGGCGCTAACCTTAATTAGCCTAACACTGTGGTGAAATTGATTGAAATGCAGAACATCAATTATTAAGCCTAACTGTTTTCATAACCCCTAACACATCTCGCCATGTAGCACACGCAGGGGGGCCAAGGTGTGTGTGGCCGTGAGAGAGGTGCGAGTATCCGTGTGTGTTTGCTGGAGAGCCTTACGAGATTAACACCATGTTAAACACTGATAAAACACACACACACAGAGCCGACACTGAGCACGTCAGAGGGACGGCTCCTCACAACTTAAATGATTAAATGTTCAAATTTGAGTCTGATTTCATGATCAAGAATTTGTTTTGTGTTTTCAGACACTTTGTGTGTTAAATTGTGCTTTTTCTTTTAATTTCCTGCATCTTTACATACGTATATTCATTAGAATGAAGTGTGCTGAAAGGATAATGGCCACCTGCTCAGTACTAACAGACCCCCTCCATCACAGGAAACAGTAGCTTCCCGAGACATAAAATAGTGAAACTATTTGCAAATTGAGAGGTTTTACATTATATAAATGATGCCATTAAAGTATGAGCCAACGCTGTCGGCTCTGTGAGGACCAACTTGTGCCTTCAGCTACATGTAAACGTTAGAATCATTAACATAAATGGCTCCACTTCCCGCCAAAATAAAAGTCTCTCAATCAAATTACTAATTAAAACCACACTGAGGAGAAAAACGAACATGTGAACGGTCATCTGCGCGATGAGAACGACCTAAAATGACAGAAACCATCTTTGGGAAACGTCTTTTTAATGTGTATTTGGAGTTTTCAGTGTGGCTCATGTCTCATCTGCTCACATGGAAGGTACAAATGTGGGGAGGAGGAGAGAGAGTCTGGAACCGTAACTGGTCAAAAGTCGACACAAAGTAAAACGTAACCAGTTAAAAATCCAGTTATTTACAAAACTGATGAAATTAATTCTCATAAAAAACTCATTCGAGGGTCCTAACGGGTCAGTTCATCATGTACTTTTACTGCTATGACAACTCAAAATGTTTGTTTGTACCACAGAAACATTTAAAATAATGACTTTAAAAAGCATTTTCGTATTTTCCTGACCTCCTGTGACCCCGAGCTCCCTAACAACCGCCGTTGTCCAGCGACCTTTTGACCCTGACTGAGTGCGGGTCAAGAACTTTAACAGTGTCGTCACTTGGACCACAAACACGCTTCCTGCTGGCTGGTCTTAATGGGTCGTGGTTGGAGGAGAACGTGTGTGTTTTAAATACATGACGTCCGTTTGAGCATTAGTGTCCCCGTTTGAGGACATCTGGGACGCAGGTTGTGGTTCTCCTAATGGGTTTGTGGAGTGACACCTCCAGGCTTGGAAGACAGATGACCGACCTGGAACGTTTTACCAGGAGTCTCGGGAGGACATCCCAGCACTTTCATTCCGCCAACTAACTCGTGTGTAAACTTCACCTTTTAGCATCGTTCATATTTACCTGAACGATGCTAAAGAGTATCTGTTTTCTTCCCCATTAAAAGGACAATAAAAAAACAAAACAAAGTCCCTGTCTGACATCAACTGAGAAACTGTCCAGTTTTAACTGCAGGTGGTAAAATATCAGGTCTCAGCTGGACACGAGAGGGTCTTTGTTCCTTTGGTCAAATTATACACAACATCAATCCGAGAAGCATATTCTGATTTAATCACAGCAGAATGTGTTTATGCATCGCAGGGAAACAGTGGAAATGAAGCAGATCTTTTCTGGTTCCGTTCACTCGGAGGTCAAAACTACACATTTATATCTTCCGCTTGCTCTGTTTTCTGAGTAACAACGGACTAAAGCTTCAGATCTGAGTGGAGACATGAGAAGACGGTCTAACAGACAGAAACAGACGCCTGTGATGGGTTTCCCACGCTGCCTTTCACCAGATTTTCTTCTGCAATAATCACACTTGACTGGAGAATTGGCGCCTCCTAGTGCTTATCTCGATGAACACAGGAGAACAAGCACTCGTTTGCAACCGCTTCCTGAAAGTTGGGTAAAATTTGCGATACGTTTGGACGGAAGTTCAGCTTTACAGGTTTACAGGTACAGCACGGTGGGAAGGTGATAGACGACCACAACCACATCTGGAGTTAACATCTGGAGTTCTACACGTCTGCAAGTGCACGCAGCTCTGAAATAACATCTAACAACACCATGTTAAAAAGATAAGACCATTAAAATAAATAAAGTCAAACCCCCATTACACACATGTGCTTTTCCACTGTGGCAGGAAAGAATGTGAGAATAAATCAAGTCAGCTTAAATTAAGATGCTTCCGTGAAGTTTCTCTCCTCGTGTTGGAGGTGGATGCCGAAGCTTTTCTCTCTCCGGTCTCTCAGCGCCGCCGCGGCCCACTGAGTCAGTGGAAAACTCATTTAGGCCTGATTACACGGGCCAGACTTGTTCCTGTCCCTCACTGAAGAGGCGCTTTCATCCGTTCAGCCCGTCTCCTTTCTCTTCGCTCGAGCTCCGGTTACCGGACCGAGGTCGCCGAAACACACTCACAGGACATCCAACACGGCAGCGACGCGCCTACAAGGGCTTTTAGACGGCGCTTTGTCGTTTCCCCGGGCTCAGTCTTAGGTTCGGGCCCCGTCTTAATGAGCTGACATAACTTATACATGATTACCCTTCTTCAGGTCCCGAGGCCCCCCACCTACACACCCGCTCTTTAAGGAGCGCCGTCACGTGGGACACGGGGATGCGTCCTGTGTCGGGCTCAGCGTGGAGGAGGTCAGGTAGGTGAATGTAAGGAACCCCCCGCGACACACACACACACACACAAAAGTCCCGTTAAAGATGGATGAAAGGTCTGCGGTCAACGCTCAGGTCGGATGTCACCAGGAATCAAGTGAGTCTGAAAAGCTCAGCTGCGTGTGACAGGCGTTACCTTGGACACAGAGACGGCAACATAAAGAGGGGAGGACGACAGCAGATATCAAACGCAAGCATGTTACAAATTGGCAGCCCTTACACTCTCAGGGCTGAAGGGGAAAAACTAGAGAAATGACCACCTGGTGGTTCCATTCCTCCACACACAGAGCGAGGGGGCAGCGGCGGGTCCTGAGATGGGCTGGCTGGGACTGTACCGCCACCTCACAGTGACCTTTGACCTCCAACATTCAACCAGTTCACCCTCCAGTCCAAATGCAGGTTCGTGCCAAATTTGACAAAAATCGCTTCATGTATTCTTGAGATATTTTCACAAGAATTCGGCTCACAGTGACCTCGGCCTTTGACCTACGACCTCCACAATCTAATCAGTTCCTCCCCGAGTCAGAGTGCACATTTGTGTAAAGTCTGAAGAAAATCCCTCAAAACGTTCTCGAGATATCGGGTCAACAAGAACGGCCACGACGGACTAACAACAACAACAAAACAAACGATTCATGTAAGTATCACTATTTTTTTAAAGGATGTTATTAAAACATTTTTCCCAAAAATTTATATATTTCTATATGTTTTCACGCTGGTGCAGATGGCAAAACTTCAACGACTTATCGGCGTCTGGAAACGCGGCCGGGCTGAGCCGATGGCGGTACGACCGATCCACAACGAGGTGATGTCAGAGGTCAAAGAGAATATTCTTCTCTAGAGCTGAAATTAACGATATTTTAATCCTCAATTTATCTGCTGAATATTTACACGATTAATCACTCAATTACTCTGTAAATGGTCCTAAAAATGAAAAATGCTCATCGCATTTGTTCCGAACCCAAAGTGACGTCTTCAAATTGCTTCTTTACTAAAACCAACAGTTAAAAATCATTAATTCGCTGTCAGAAATGACAAAGAAACGCAGCGAATCCTGACTTTCACAAAGCTGGAAGCAACAAATGTTTGATATTTTTGTTTGGAATGAGAATGGAAAGATTATTGGCTATCAAAATAGTTGATTAATCGCCAATGTGTTGGAGCTCCGTTTTTATTCACCTTATTTCCTTATGGTACTAGCTTGACAAACACTCTGTCGCACTTGTTACGTACCATTTCCTGAAAGAAATGTCAAAGACTGACACGTAATGATGTGACGGTTTCTGGAAAAATGACTTATGATACATCATCTCTAGAAATGTACGGTTTAACTGTTGCTTTACTTTTAAAGGGTTAAGAAAAACACACTGATCAAATCAAATTATGTCACCAAACATGGTGACATAATGGAATTAGCGATCCCAAAACGCATCTCTGGAAATTGTTTCTTTAAAGTCCGTAAAACAGAATCTGATCCCTCCTAATGTGACACACTGATGGAGAAACTTACCGGCTCAAAGGTAAGTACACGAAAACGTTTCTCAAAGCTGCTTTCTGCCACATGAACATGTTTAGCTGTGTAGCGTTTCTGATGATGTCGGTTCTGACAGAAGCGGGATAAGACACAGGTGCTCGTGACATCAACATATCACAACGAAGTCACCTGATGCACCGATAGAGCAGCTGATAACGTAAATAACAGCCCCATGGAGACGCTTCAAATACTGACTCTTTTATAAATGTGTCATTGGTTGAACAAAAAAATGTTCAAAGTAAGAGTTTGGGGTTTTCTTTTTTTTTTTTTCTTTAGTCGTGGCTTTGATTTAAGAAACTTTGGGATTGTGAGGAGCATTTTTTCACTTTTTTTTTTTACATGGAGTCTTAACAATAAATAGCAAAAACAATGAGCAGTTTCCCTGATGGTGGAAATAACGGTGAGTGGGAAACCTTTTCAGTGCCTGTTGTAACGTCTCGGGCATGTTTCCCTCAGCAGTGAAGAGAGGAAGGAGGTTTCACTCGCTGCCCATAAACAAATCTAAATAATTCAGAGGAAGAAATTGTTATTTTTCAATTATTGTGTTCAGAGCTGTTAACCCGCGCGTGTGTATGAGTGCAGAAGGAAAATGCTTCATCACAAAGCCATTGTTTATCTTCCTGAAATGTCATTTCTGCTTTTAAAACAAGAAAAACAACTTTGAAAATGGAATTGGTTCGGGTGTTAATATAAATCTACTCTCATGAGCAGTTTTTAAACGATGATTATGACGACTCTGACGGCGCAGATGGATGAAAGTGAAGAGACGATAACACAACCAGTCTTAATAAGTTTGAAAAGCTGTCCTGTCCTGCCTGACCTCGTCACCACCACCATCAGTTATGTCCAAAACAGTCACATTTCAATTCAAACTGAACATTACTTTAATATAACTTGTATAAAAGGTAGATTTATTGGTGGCGGGACTATGCTGTCATTAACGAGCCTCTACCTCCCTCTGCTGGCCACCAACGTGTACTACACCAGTAATCCCGTACTGGAGCTTGTTTTGCTGATCACGTCCTTGTTGGAATTTATTAAAATATAAAACGTGCATCTCTCATGTATTGATTGAAGCGATTTTACCACATTTGATTCAGTTTTTGCGTCTCAACAGCTCACAGGTGGCCTAAAAACCAAATTACACCAACTTTTTCCTTATTCCTTTGACTAAACGATTGTAACTGAAGCACTGATAGATTCTTTCACTCTGTACAATTATCCAATAATAATAATACATTTTTTTGTACCTTTAATGTAGGAGCGACTGTTAGCCTTGTGCTAATTAGAGGCACAAGCTGGATGTACAAAGGTTAAGAAATGAAGAATAAAGACTAACTTTAGTGGTTATTTAAGCTACAAATGTGCAGTTTTAGAGGAATAAGAGTTGGTTGGTCTCACCTCGTGGCGTTCGCAGGACCCCAAGCAGCAGCCAAAATGGTGTTTTCCTTCAACTTTTCTGGTTGCAGCGTCTCAGGATGTTTACTGGAACAGTTTTTCCACACTTGACATGTTCGAGCGAAGCCTTTTCGTCAGCAGCAGCTCTAAAAATCACCTGCAAAGCCGATCTTACGACACTTGTCTTCTTTACAAGCTCTGTATCCATCCGCCATTTCGGTCAAGTCCCACCCCTTTCAGGAAATTGTTTCTTCTTAATCTTAATCGTCAATTTAAGAGCTAATTTTTTAACCTAAAATTGTCAATGATAATCATTAGAAAATCTGGTACAGTCAGTTAGCATGCTAGCTTGCTAACGTTAGCTTCTGTGGCGCAGTCAGAGCGCTTTTTCTGTGCTAATGTGATGACAGTAAAGTGTTGAATTTACTGGTGTTTACATTTTCTGCCACCTTAAACACTCCATCACAGTTTGGAGGCAAATGCTGTATTTTAACATGCATGTTCCACAGGATTATGAGTTCTCAGTACTTTTTACAACCGTTGACGTTTGTGTCACACTGAGAAGAAATGTAGATTATCGAGCTCACTAAACTTAATACTTCACTTATTCCCAGCAATTTCTGACTCTCTTTATTTTAAATGGACAACCGTGGGCTAATTCATGGCTCAATTGATTGAAGTAACTCGTCTACCAACATTGCTTTTTCCAAAATTACGATCGTGTCGGACTACCAGACACGTTAGGATGTCAGCGAACAGACACATTTAAAGTGGGTATATGGACACTTATTTCAGGGCCATTTCTTTGGTATTATATCAGGTTCCCCGTTGAGAAAATCTAAATGTATTATTTGGGGAGAAGAGGGGAATGAGCAGCCAATACATGAGTGTATTTTCCTTAAAGAAAATCTGAGAAAGAGAAAATAATCTGCAGATTCATTAAATAGATAAGACGACTCAGTTTCATGAAAACAGCTTTATTAGTGTACACTGTAAGACGTCGGAGAGCTTGTGAAGAACATCGTCAGTGTTGAAGAAGACATAACAGCTGGTTGTCTATCGAAATGAGCCCTGCTGACAGCGAGAGAAAGGAACAGCGTGCGGTAAAATAAAAAGGTACAACTATACAAGAACATCACAAGTGACATGTAGAAGCTTCACCTTCTCCAAAAAGCCACATTCTCACATCAGGAAGAGGCTTGTTCGGGGATATACAATTGTCATCACAATAAGAAAAAAAACAACACGTAAACAGTACATAGGAACGTAGACCGACAACATGTGCAGGTGAATCCTCCATCTCAGCTTCCATCTCAAAGCGGAAGGCGACAAAAGAGCTGGTTGTTTTTGGGAGGGGGATATTTGCTGGCAGAACAGAAGCAGATACAAGACTTTTGCTGGATCCAACGTGTTTAACCGTCTGAACTGGATAAATAATAGAGCGTGAAGTAAGTCGGTGCATAGAAGAGTTAGCATGTTAGCCGTGATGCCGTTGTCAAATCCTGAAACTTTTCCTGTAGTAGAAGAATCAAAAGCTCCGGTGGACACACAGAGGCAGATTTAGTTTAGTTACTCCTCAAACGACGAAGACAATGATTGACCGAAACACAGCAGCGGTCACTTTGGTCCGGTACGCCACCCGGTGGTTGCGGAGGGCGACGGCTCATAAAACATCAGGATTTGTAGATTGGCCGTCTAAAGGTTGACCCCCGAATCACAAACAGATATCTATCCATCTAGAGAGTTTATAGGCATCATGGTGAGCAGCTTCATGGAGAGGAACTATTTACAATCGATTCTGGTTGGCTGGTATTGGACTGTCACACGTTATCAATATCGTCCGACATAAATGTTGGTTTTAAAGACCAAAATGCAGAAAAAGATGCTTTGGGTGACGTACAATTATTACATTTCTAGTAAAGGTTACAGTTTCAGTGCACTGCTGTGATTTAAGAATAACAGCTCATTGATAACTTATTCTCTGGGTTCGATAAGTTCATCTGAAAATATATTTGTAGATATCGAAACTTTTTTTTTTTAACTCTTTAATGTTAGTATCAGCCCTAAAAATATCATTCAGGCTCTAATTTTCCTGTCACAATGCAGAAGTAAGCTTGCAGCCGCTCATGGACGACATGCCGCCCTGACGGGAGCATCTCCTCCACGACTGGATGCACGTTTCCTTCCACACTGTGACACCAAAACAAATCAGTTCTTCCATGAAACTGCTCCCAACACGCTCTGTGGACAGGCCTTTAACGTGCCGTCCGGCTCCACCGTGTCGGACAGAAGGCAGAGACATCCAATCACCTCGCATCTCCAAAACTGAACATCTGGATGGATAAACCCTCTGGATTATCTGAAACTTTAAAATGTTGCAGTAATTATTAATCAGACTGGAAAATACAAGTTTTTCACTGAACCGTTCTCGAGGAACACGATCGTAACACCACGTGCACGAGAACATGCTCACGTCAGGAGGCAGAAGAATCGAGCTGCAGCTTTGACTGGAATGGCAGAATTCAACAAATCCACCTTCCAGAGTATTTCAAATTAAAAGCAACTGCCCTGGTGCTGAAAGATAATACTGTGCTGTCCAGCTGCTGCTTTAAATCTGAATATTTCCTTTACTTGGACTTTACTTTCCTCTGAAAATAAGCGTCTTGAACAGGATTTAAATTTTTACGTAATAATTTGCATTTAACCGAACACCCCCCAAAAAAACAAACAAGAAAAAAAAACAAAAAAACACATGAAAAACATTAATATAACA
>KV751375.1:1355121-1381409 GCA_001698575.1 Mola mola | reverse complement strand
TCGCTCACTCTTTCTGGCGTTTTCCTGCTGCTTTGTCACCGAGAGCTCAAAATGTCTGCCCCGCTGCAGAGGAGATGATTTGTCGTCAAGTCACAGAGAAGGTGCTAAAACAGCTAAGCTAACTGGTGTAAGAACGACGAAGGATCGCCTGCGTTACGTAAAGAGTAGGGTCGGACAGGAAACGTCATGATCAATACCGCAACTCTACCACCCAATCACTACTGCCCAGACTCCAAATGATGTCACTATATTTTGTGAAACGGGAGGCAGTCGAGACACGTCAGCCATCTTTATTTATGTCGACAGCTGGCACAAACTTCACTGCTTTAAGTAATGTCACACGTTACCGTGCTTCAGTACGAAGCCTCATTCTGATCGGCTCCGGTTGTCCTGTTAAAGTTACTGCAATATGCTGTGACTTCCACTATCCCTTTCACAATAAGAGAGCCTTGCTAAAAAAATGAGGGGGTTCCTGGAGGCTTTGATTTTGAAACGTGCGCAGGAATGTGAGGATCGGCCTGAAGGTTCCCCAAACGCACATTAAATATGGCAACTGCCATCTTTTGGTCGCACAATGCGGTGCTGGCACGGGCTCAAAATGAGTGGTGACACCTGGAGGTAAAATTTGGTGTAGCAGTCCGATCCAGGGCAGAATATCCCAACGGCCTAAACACCTAGTACAGTATGCGTGCGCATGTGATCTCGTGAAGATGGGGTATGCAATATCAATGACAGACATCGACTAGATCTCCCCGTCGGTGCCCGTTTATCAGCCGATCTGTGATCACAGGACAACGTAGGAAACGCGGAAATCTCACATGAAAATGGAAGTTTGGTCACTGAAACTGCGAAGTCCAGGCGTGAAGCTGACTTTGGTTAAAGATGAGCCCGGAGTGGCAGTATTCCCGTGGTGCAAACCCAAATCTTGAAACAAACTTGTGCTGTGGCAGGTAGGTAGTGAAACGGGGAGGAGGGCCGAGTGGTCTGAAGGGACCACCACACTGCGAGGTCACATGCTCAGTCCCCGAATCAGCCGGTTTTGGTGTCACCGCATTCATTTACTGAAAATATGCAGTCTGGTCCGTTATGACATCACTCTCTTTTTGTTTTAGATATTGCAGGATGATTTGGACTATTAGGTCCACGATAACTGGAATGTCAGCGTTAATCCAGAGCCTGAAGCAACCAGGCTGACATCACTGCACTGCTGTCCATCTGTGACATCAATTCTCCATCCTCCAGGTCCAGGTCCATTTTTTCCTTTGTTTTTTTTTTTTTTGTTTTCCATAATATTGTTAGTAATAATCAGTTTAAGACTGCCTGCAGGCCTCCTTCAGCACTTACTAAGCAACAGAACCCTGTTTAGGACATACTGGAGCAGCGCACGGAGGGTGAACCCATCTGGGTCAGCACCTTATCCAGCCACTGGAGGGGGCCGTTGAGATGGAGCTCAATCCAACAGGGAGTGCTGGTGACAGTCTGACGTCTGTGGGGATACAAATAAGAAATACAAATGGTTTGATACAAATGTCTACATTAACTTCTTACTCAAGACAAAGCAGCATTCATACTCATTCCAAATCCCTCAATGTTGCATGAAACGCTTTGCAGAAAGGGTTCAAACAGATCTGAGTCAGAAGCATCAGTGACGTAAAAGTTTGAGCAGATGATCGCGCTCAGTGGACCGTAGGGTGGTCAGCTGAGTGTTAACCAGACAGGCTACACAGCAGCTTAATGTGGCATTCACATGGAGTCCAGCAGACGGCATTTTAGTGGATGAAAACAAGAAGGTAAAATTTGAGGAGGCCAGCAAAAATACAGATGTTGAAAATTACAAATTTCAAACTTTTTGCTGTCCTCCATAATGGCACTTTACAACCGGAGCTTACGCAACCACCGAAACGCCACATTAACACTCAAATTGATGATAAGACGCTGATTATTTTGTTGCAACTGGAGTTGTATGACCAGAGTCTGAAATGTGACTAAGAAAAGATGATATTTGGCAGCCAATCACCATTCAAATTCTTTATGCACGCGAGTTAAAATTAAGACACTGCTGCATTTTACAGCCACATTTATTTCTGGAGTATTTATATAAAATATTAGACACAAAATAATAGATTTCATCCTATTCTTTGTAAACAGTAAGACATTATTATAGCAGCACGCAGTCATGCGCGCCTCATTTTGCCCTCCTGCCGTTTGTTGTTTCCCGAGCCGACCATGAGGTGTCACCTTGCCGCCTGCCCGACTCCATGCGACTGCAGGGCAACCCCGAGGACCAACCACACACCCCCACACAACAAACGCTGCTGTGTGACTCCCATGAGGCTGATGGCAGAGGACAAACTGTCATCTGTGATAATAATAGAGATAATACACATGCACTTTCACCTTTCACACACTTGTTTACATGATGCACACTGTCATTTTCCTCGTGCGCGGCAAGTGGTGATTCAGAATCTAAACTGGTTTTAAGGGTGGTTTTGGATCACTTTTTCTCAACTGATTATAGAACAGCTACTGACCAAAATTGGGTGTTATGGACAAAACCTTCTATCATGATTTGGATAATTTTATATCTCGATAATTATATATATTAGTGCATCTAAAACGACTACAGTATCAGGGGAAAGTTCATTTTCTTAGAATTTATTTCAAAAAGTTATACTTCATATACTCTTTATTCGTAACACGTAAACTTAAAGAGTTCAAGCTTTTTTATGGCTTATACAGTTACAGTGAAAAATGTGTTTTATTATTTTTGAGCAACAGACCATAACTAATGGAAATTAAAAGAGTAGAATGCTATTGGTAAGGACTCCAGAATGTATTAAATTTTCACTTTCTTAACCTGATGGGGAAAACTAAAAAAATCTAGATATTCTAAGATTACGATAGATTAATTTCACTGGAGTTGAGTCCAGACAAGCTGAGGGCTGATGACATCAGCAGGTGGGTCCGTGTTCAGAGCAGATGGTGCAGGAAGCCCTCTGAGACTCTGCAGGCTTTGCTGGACAAACATTACTGGTGATATTTTAAAAACTGCTGCCACATGAAAGGGGTGGCAACATAGACAAACAAAAATCACTGCTCACTGCACTGACGACTACAACCGTCCACACAAAGTGGCTTGACGTACCTGTACTCGGCTCCCCAGCCCTTGACGAAGCTCATTCTGATGGTGCACATCCTGGTGAGCTGGTAGACGGCCTCAAACCCCTGATTGACTGACTGTGCCAGCAGTGCAGCAAACTCCTGGTTGTTAAAAATCTTCAGATTACAGCCTGGAGAACACAAAGACTGGTGTAAGAATGACTGGAGATACATCCAGGACATGGTGCTAGATGAGCTCAAAAGTTAACCTTGAACTACTTCATAACCACCTGTGATTGTACATTAATTTGAACCTTTAAAGCAGAAGCACTGAGGCGTAGGTGTGCTGCACGCTGGTGATTATTCCCCCACAGACCCCTGAAAGCTCCTCGTTTCCCTTCTGTACAGGGCTGTGCCTGGCTAATGATATTGTTCACACTGCTCATTTGGCCAGGAAAGAAATGTTCAAAGTTACAAGGGTGCAGTGTAGTCAGTGTTTGTGTGGGTGGCAGAGAAAGTTGTCGCACTTCAGTGACACCAGCGCTCATCCTCAGGCTTCGCTTTATGAATGTCAGGGGAAAACTGTAATGTTCAGCTTCCGAAACGGTGAACATTTATGTACCAAGTGATTCTAGCCCCTCATCTGGATCAAAAGCTGCCGGACAAAAGTTCAGAAGCACCGAAATCACTCAACTTTATGACAGTAAACCATGAGACTATAAATGTATCATATCGGCAAACAAGAACGTTTTTTTCTCAGCTCTTTGGAATCCCTGTGGCTCGAGTGGAAAATGGACAAATGTGCAGAAACCTGGCGGGATCTTGCAGACGGTGGCCGGGTGCCAGCCGTATCGCTGGTTGCAGTTGGGACTCTGGACGAATATGGCACTGTCGCTGAGGCACTCTGCAAACACCTCCCCGCCGATGTAATACAACCTCACTCCGCGACCTGCACAGGTTAAAGACACCAGGGGAAGAAAATCAGGAGTTCTGCACTAATCATCAGTATATCCAGAATAACTTCTTTATGCAAAAACTGGATTCCCTTGACCTTTTTTAAAATTTCTTCATGCCCTCATCTCAGTAAAAATGTATTAATTTTGCACATCACATCAGTGTCCTGGTTATTCTACATGTGTGTATCAAATGAGAGTGGACAGGATACCGTTTAACACTTTTTTTGTGTTCTGTCACAACATGGATGTTGCAATACCATTTTTACCGTGAAAAATGCTTCAATCTAAAAACTCTAAAATGTAGATAAGCACGAGAACTGGAGCAGTGACTTCTAATAAACGATTCTGGTAACAAAAAAATGTATAATAAAACTCACCTTTTCACTTTGAAACAACTAGAAGACTTTCAGAAGGTTTGACATTTGTTTGTGCCTCATCTGGCACTTGTGCACAGCTGTTTTACTTTAATTTGGGGTTTTTTGTGCTAGGTTTTATGCATTCTATTGTTAATACAATTCAACATATTGTTACAATTCTGTTTTTGGCTGCTAGATTTAAACATGATCTCTTCAAAGACTCCCATTGTCAGTGAAAGTGAAGACCCAACACTATGTTTGATAAAAATTGCTGTTACCAAAACTGCAAACAAACCTGTAAGTTTGATCATTTCTATGTTTATTTACGGTTTATTTTTTTGGTTACCTTGTTGAAGAACGGTTAATGTAGCTCAACAGTTATACTGTTGCATATAAAATAGCTTGACAGATATGTCCTGTGGTACTGCACTTTAAGTTTTCAGTCTAATTGTCACATAAAAGTACATTTAAAAAAGCTGTGACATACAACAGACATACTGCCAACGCCTCGCTCGTACCTATATGTCTCCTCGTCATCTCAACAGTTGCGTTCCTGTTGACGTTGCTGAGCAGTCCTAGACAAAAGCGTTCCGAGTTGGAGGGGTCGGTGAAGCCGTCGACCGTCAGCGACGGCTGCGAGGCGTGGAACGTCTCTCCGACCCGCTGGTTCAGCTCGTAGTAGGCTATCGAGCACCAGAAAGCTGGTTCGCTGTAGGTAACTGGCTGAAGGTCTGAAAGGCAAAATAGAGGGGACATTTTACACGTCATTCTTCTGAAAAACCCCGAACTATTTTTTTTTTTTTACGTGATAGTTTGTCTGGAACGAAATGTAAAGATTTCTGTCCATTTTGAACAGGACAAATTAAAAGCTATTTTGACCCTTTGATGTCTTACAGTAAAACTGAAATAGAAATAATAAATAAAGAAGTCTTACCGAGGCCATGACTGACAGGTGACAGGGTGCTCGGTGACATTTCAGCTGGTGAGCCTGAGAAAGAGAAACAAATAGGTGTTGAAGCCCCGCCTGCTTGTCCGCTGGAAAACAAAAAAAGTACCAAAGGGTTACATGCCCTGAACTGGGTTTTTATATGCTGCCCAACCAAAACATTAACAAGACACAAGTGGAGACGGGCTGAGAAAACCTGCTGCTCAGTGTGTTGTTATGAAACGATAAAAACATTTTTATTAGGAATATGCTCTGCTAAAACACGCAAATATGTTCCCTTTGGTTTGATTTTTTTCTGCAGGTGGTCTTTTGGAAACAAAAACAAAAAAATTCAATCTCTATTGGGTTATGACTAAGATTACTGCTACCAAGTCTGCCGTGAGAGACCTGACAGGAATGTATTATCAGTGAATAAATGACTGGTTGAAGTCCAAATGTGACGAGAGAGAGAACTGGATTCTTTCTCACATGCATTGTGTTAGCGTGCAGAAGTCGTACTGATTGTGTCCTGTTGCGCTCTCTGATTGGAATCTGTTGTAGCATATCCTCTGAGCCAAAGGAACCACAACACAACACCCATCTAGTCTACCTGTTTCCATACTTTGATTCATCTGCTGGTCACTGGTCTCTCCATCCTCACTGATGTAGCCGGGTGGAGGAGTCTCTGTGAAGAACACACACACATTAAGTAAGAACACAGCGCTGAATGTAATAATAAGGACTTGGTGTGTTTTTGCCTACACACACCTGGTATATAGTTATTAGGAGGGTCTATGCCGGCAGGGAAGTTGGTGTTTTCAGGGATGGAGTTTGTAAAGTCGTCAAGATGCGGAAGCTCCGTCAGAATCTCCGTGTGGCGCGGCACCAACACAGGAGGTAGTACTGGAGAAAAAGGGGGCAAAAATGATTCTCTGTACGAAAAAAAGTCATATCTCTGCTAAATCAGCTCACACACACAGAAAAATAACCACACCTTGACTGCCTTCTGCAAACTATAAGTGATTAAAACAAGATCAGCCACAGGACGCCCTGCGAGATCACAGCCAGCCAGACACACACATCTCTAGGATCATTACCAGGTGTCTCCACTCTCTGGTAGTGGTAGGGGTTGACACACACTTCATCCTTTTTGAGGTTGAAGGCAAACTGGCAGGCATCAATGGCCCTCAGCTCGTGGTGACTGTGGAGGTCGGGCCACCTCCACAGGCGGCAGTAGATGACGTGGGGCAGACCCTTACGGTGGGACACCTGGAGACGCCCGTCCAGTGACCTGACAAGGTTGGGGAGAAGATGGAGACAGAGGGTTAGATGCTTTCTTTAGTTTCTGGTTTGGTAGTGTGCACTGAGGCAACATCCAAAGAAAAACAGAGTAAAGTCCAGTAGAAGTCCAGCGACACACAGACAGGTGGAGATCAGGATGCTGCTTTGTGTTTTATGTCAGCACAGTCTGACAGTCACAGTGACCGCAGAACGTTTCCCGTTCCACAGAAAATCAAACCTATACCAACTAACTTCTTTTTTACACAAAAACTAACCTTTAAAAGGAGAATTTTGGCAATTTTTAACCTAAGCACTTATTTCCTGATCTTTGATGGTGTAAAACTTTCCAAAACAAATTGGAATTGAAAATGATTCCAGTATGCAGGAACGTGAGAAATAAATTGCTTTATTCACCACTAACAAAGCTCAAAATTTATTGAAGTGTCTGGTAACATGGAATCGTTTTCTTGAAACATTGTCTATAAAGATACTGTATAAAACCAGCGTTTCTGCTTCTTGTCACTGACAGAGCTCCACAGACACAGTCAGTCAACTGATAAAGGGGAACGGTTTTCTCCTGTTTTCTGATGTTTATGAAACAAACTAATTTGAACAGGAATAAATCTACTTCACAAACTTGTTTCTAAACAGCAGAAAACATCGGAAAACAGAAACTGACTGATGGTGCCTTTGGGGCTGCGTCAGCAAGAGGAAGCAGAAACACATCATCTATTTTAAAGAGCATTTTTACAGTTATTGAGTCAAAAACACATAGTTGTTTTGTTTTGTTTTTTTTTACTGTAGGTATCTTCTCAATGTTACCAGACAGATAACAGATTTCAGATAACATTTTGAAGGTAGTTAGTGGTGAAGAAAGCAATTTATTTCTGGCGCTCCGTCATACCCAGGGCCGCTGCATTGCATAGCCTTGTCGAGCTAACTGGTCCTAGCAACTCCATACTGGAGTAAATCTCAAAAAATATAAAGAATGTATATGTATTTTGTGAAATTTTAGAATCTTAAATTTTGGGAAATACAGCTGCTTAAGGTTGAAAAACACCAGAATTGTCCTTTAATACAGGCAAATTTCTATGGAAATACTCTGAAATCTTTTTATATCATCAGATTTGGATTATTCCTGTTGCACATTTGATTTCAAACACAGCACTATTATGTATTACACCAGTGATGTCATAAGTAGGGGTGATACGACTTAGATTTTAAGTAAAAATCTTTTCAGAGATCCTATTTGATTCGACAGATCCGAGATGGCAGCTTGTAACATATGTTCTATTTGTGTTTAGACACTAGAATTTTTTATTTTCTGTGAACTCGTCAAACCCTGTAGCTGCAAAAAGCCACCAAGAAATTAAATCTTCAAGTTGTAAATCTGTCAGGAAACAAAATTGATGATTTGAATAATTGTGTCACCCCTACCCAACATGACTGTCTTTAAGTCTTTTAATAAAAAGAAATAAAGGCGATGCTTTAGAGTACAAACATTTAAGCAACACGTGGCGTGATTTCTCGTGCAAACCATGTGGAAGAAAACGGACACATTTAGGTCGTTGACTTGTGTGTTTGAGTGGTTGTGAGTATATTCACCTGCTGTGGTCGGGGTATCCATACATGCCTGCTGAGTCCCACTGCTCTATCGTGTGGCCTGAGCCAAGACCCCATAGATCTGAGCAATTACTACACCCAGGCACACACACACAAACACACACACGCACGCACACACACGACAAGTGCAATAAGGATTAAAAAAAAAAAAAAAAGAAAAAGAAAAAGATGGTAAACATGAGATGTTTCAACACAGTTTGTCTCTTATTGGCACCAAAGGAGGAAGTAAATATCCTCATGCTGTTCAGTAAGAGACATTAACTGGATTAGAATGGCCACTAATGATTGTTTTCATAATTGATTAATCTGCTGATTGTTTGCACAATCAGTTCATTAATTTTTAAGTCTAGCAAATGTTAAAAGACTGTGGGAAGACAAATTTCACAACAGATTTCCCAGACCCCAAACTCTTTCCATTGCTTGACAGGTTACTCTAAAAATGAATGAAATGATCAATGGTTGTCGGGTAAACTGCCAATTTATTTTATTTGTCTCAATCGTTCAACTACCTGCAGCAGCTGGGATGATCATGGTTTAACCATTTCTAATTGAAAGCAATGAAAAGTCTTTGGTTTTGGGCTGTTATTTGGACAAAACACAATCTGAAGACATTACTTTGGGACCGTTTTTGACATTTTTTAGACTTTAAATGAAAATAATCCGTGGTGGCAGCATGAATGATCATGTGACAAATCATAATTAAACAAACAGGTGACACGATGGGACAATAAAACTAGACTGGGGGAGATAACAGATGAATTCATGTTCTGATTCATCTTTTCTCCGCTGCAGAGAGACGTGAATTGAAGAACACACGTCTGATCATTATACTTATTTTATGGCTTTGAAAAGGTTACTTAAGTTCCTGCAATGCCTGATTATACACCAACACAATTTGAATATTTGTAGAGTATTTTGTACAGTAAGCACAGTAGTGCGATCTGAAGAAAACGGAATATATGGGCAGCCCACATTAAAATGGCATGAGAATGAGAAAACAAAATTCAATACAAAGTGTGTTAAGACATGACAAAAAACAAATACAATGTGTGTGCATGTGTGTGTCCATACAAATGCAAGGAGGAGAGGACATTGTGCGGTTTGACCAGACCAGCCAACGGTTATCAGCTATCAGTTCTACAAATACAAGCCCCATCTTGACAAAGCTTATGTCCTGCCTTCTCTTTCTCCACTTAAAGGTCATCAGGTCAACCTCATCGATCCTCACCTGAATCCCCCTGGACCAAAGAGGAAAACTGCACTTGTAAGAGGTCCTGGTGTCAATGGAAGCACATAATTTGACAGGACCGTGAGAATATTTCCACCACTGTATACTACTTTTAATACAACCGACCTAAACAGCTCTGAAGCTTCATGCCGACACCATAATAATCAAAATCCCAATTAGGATTTGAAAGCTTCATTTATTTTCTGAGGAGGGGGGAGAGAGATTGCGTCTTCTGTACCGAAAAATGAGGCAAAAGACAGCCAGAGACAGAAATGGAGCCCATTCCCTCTTATCAAGGGTTCCCTGAACGAGTGGATACTGGTCCTTCAAAAAAGGGATCCAAGGAACACTGACCCTAATAAAAGGCTGAGTTAGACATAATGCATTTGTCATTTTAGTTGCTTACTGTCATGTAAATGAACACACTTTAACTTATAACACTCTCTACAGTGTGCTTTGGATCATTTTTGATCAAGATCAGGCTCCCCTCATTCAATGAGCTCTTCAGCAGATGGAATAAGTAAGCACTGCACACCTGAAGTTACCAAACAGCTAATGTACGGTGTTAGCACTAAGACCAAGCAGAACCTAAACTCAGCTGTGAACAGAAATGAGCTCTTTTATGGAATCTATTTGTGCTAGACCTTTACATCGACAGCACTTCTGCTGTGTGTGCAAAAAAGCAGTCAAACGAGCGTTGGTCTGCAATGAGGACAGCTGCTGCTGTCTCCTCCTGTCTAGCAATACCAGCAAAGCGAATATTAACCACGAGTGTGAGGGTGTTTTGCTTGTAGTGATCAATTCAGTTCATGAGGATGCACATGTGCCCATAAACCATCCAGCCACCTGACCAGATCATTATTTTCTCCAATAAAACCCGCACTGCAGGGACATTCACTCAACTGACATTTAAATTCTGTGGAAAAACACAACCACTCCAGGTGACTTCTTTATAGTGAATTGGTCTCATGTAAGAGGGATTTTTCTATTTGTTTTAAAAACACTGAATGTGTACCGCTGTAGTTGTAGCGTGGCAGATTTTTGAAGGAAAAATTGTCAAAACTGTGTGGTATAAATGAATGTTACATTGTATTGTGATATTACAGTAAACTATTTTAGACAGCTTTGGGGGAGGTTTGGATTTATCAGGATAGCTGCTGTGCCCTCATAAAGCTGTAAAATGTTTGTTTGTAAAAATCTTTGCAGTTTATTCACACTGAGGCTTTGAAGCATAAAGTAGCATATTTATAACATTTGAGTCAGCTCTATTTTCTTAAAAACATGGGATGGTCCACGTCTCCGTCACCACTCACACTAACCCCTGCCTGCTATCCGGAGGCACAGCTGAGCCCTTGCACTCGTCCGCTGTCACATTTCTTCTTACCTCAAAGGGAAATCTACAAAGCTACTAGACTTGCTATCTCTGAGCGGACATGGCTCTGACATCCCAGCGAGACAATATCTAAGACTTATATCAACCTTTCTGCTTGGTACTCTTTTGGAAGTCAGCTGTACATCAAAGGCTTGACGTTCTATCAGCCGAAATGTACTGAACGACGTCAAGTAGCACATCCCGATCTGATAACAGATTCAACCAATCACATCTGTCAGAAGTCAAAACAAGGTGGTGGCATTACTCTTCCTAGATGTGAAGGAAAGAGAGATGTATTGTCCAAACACTGAAATCATGAAAGAGGGAAACAAAACTAGCACATAAAACTTCCTTTTTCCAAGATACTGTTTTCATTTTTATATTTTAAAAAAATCTAAATAATAACACTCTGTAAAAGCTATAGTAATTCAAATTAAAAGATGAAAAGGCTTGAAATATTTCACTTTACGCTTAATGAATATTATATGAAAGTTAAACTTGTTATTTTTTTATTATTTATTTTGAGATGCAATAGTTTTCATCAATATAGTATGTGAAATGTTAGACAGTTATCCAATCTCGACAAAATCTGAAATGAGACATCTTCTATACTCTGATTATTCATTCATTCATTCATTTCAGTTTGATGTAATTCCAGCACTATCCTGTTACTCACCAAACCAGTTTCTGTGATGAGCTGCTCTGAGGACCAGACATGAGGCAGCACTAATGCCAATAATGTTTCGATTCTACAAATACAGTATATGATAGACAAGCCAATGCAAGGTGGAACAGCAATCTGATGCAGTGCTGATCTGACAGCACTGCTGGTAAACTATCCACCCACCTGGAACATCAAAATCTATATGACTGAAGTAGCTGTAGATGAACTTTTCCATGCTAACGGGAAATTAAAACACACAGCACATTTGTTGTAAATGCAAATACACTATCTGTTTATCGTCTAACCATATACACACACCATATTTACCTCAATCACACTGCAATACTCTGCAATAATCTAAATGGAGTCTCGACTTCACTGCCATCTCTCAATGTGAGGCCCAGGTAGCACTCTTCAGTTCTGGTTTAAGTGTTGAAGTGTCTCTCAGTGGGACTCTAAATCTCCATCAGCTACATAAGATCCTCTGACAAACTCTACTTTTGACACTTAATATAGGAAACAGAGAGATGGGATGAAAAATGTTCACAGAGCAGCCTGATTGTCTCGTCTTTCCGCTGATCCTCAGAAGCTTGATTGACGTTAATCACTCGCTTCTCGTGGGGGCGCCCCTGACTTCTGCACCTTTGACATGATAAAGTTTCACCTGGTCTGGTGACTCGGCTTATGTACGCAGTCATGCAACACGGGAGAAACCTATACTGAGTGTCACGTGACCTGTAACAACAAAGTCTGTTCTGCCTTAGAGAGTGTGGGTGCCTTCAGTAAATAAAACACATCAGCACAAACTGAGCCCATTTTCCAGTTGGCTGAAAATTTTTTTCTGAGAAAAATTCTGAGGTAAGGAAGAAGAGATGCCAGATATAACTGAAAGCAACTTTGAAAATTGACCACCCTTGTAAAGGCCGAGGTGATAAAAAGACACATTATCACATTCAATGACTCCATCATGGATTAAGTAAAGCAGTGCACTGTTTGGTTTCAATATTTCATTTTGCACTGCTTTCTCTGAAGCTTTTGGGCTTTGGTTTGGCCAGTCTCTTTCAATTCTGAGACCCAAGAGCTTAAAAATTAGCTCCAGAACAGCTGATGTCTGAAAGCATGGGGAAGTTTCCCCATAGTTGACACTATATACCGTGGCCTCACTTTACATGCAGAGAGCAGGATGTAAACAACAGCAGCAAACACTGCAGTGGCTGGTTATGATAACCAACAATACAAAAACAGTGTGCAAATAGTTCAAGATGTTATTAACCTACGTGAACAGCACAACAAACATGATACAACATGTAAACCGGCACCACAGGGATAATCTCTGGTCAGCTCCATGAGATTGCAAAAAAGACACCAATAAAAGGCCAAACCATGATGACAAGTGGATCTGCAGACCTGTGGAAACAAGTCCAAGAAGCACAGAGATCGAAGGTGCATCGATGTATTTATGGAAAAAAGATATGAGCTACTTGGCTTTGAGCTACTGGCTACAATGGAGCCCAAATACTCCAACTCATCACGGCCGCAGTTTAGCCAGGCTGTCATGCCAGCACTTTATGGGGAAACAAAATCCATGGTAGCTTACAAGTATAAAGGACTTTTAAATTTGCACTTTTTTTCTGAGACAGCAGGGGACAAACTGACTGAGTTTCTGCCGGAAACTGTATTGATAACATTCCTTATAAAAATGTTTCATTGCGGGTTAAAATTACAGGCAGAGCTGTTGTTTGCCTTTTAATTTTATTGAGAAACCGTGCTCAACCGTGTCTACGCCCACCTGGACAAGCCAGCGAGCAGTGTGAGGGTTTTGTTTTTTGACTTCTCCAGTGCATTTAACACCATTCGTCCAGCTCTACTGGGTGACAAGCTGACAGCAATGCAGGTGGATGCCCCCCTAGTGTCCTGGATTGTGGATTACCTGACTGGCAGACCACAGTACGTGCGCCTGCAACACTGTGTGTCAGACAGAGTGGTCAGCAACACCGGGGCCCCGCAGGGGACTGTCCTCTCTCCCTTCCTCTTTACCCTTTACACCACGGACTTCAACTATTGCACAGAGACCCGCCATCTTCAGAAGTTTTCTGATGACTCTGCAGTACTTGGATGTATCAGTAAGGGTGATGAGGATGAGTACAGGGCTGCTGTGAACAACTTTGTCACATGGTGCGAGCAGAACCATCTGCAACTGAATGTGGCAAAGACTAAGGAACTGGTAGTGGATCTGAGGAGAACCAAGGCACCGGTGACCCCTGTTTCCATCCAGGGGGTCAGTGTGGATATTGTGGAGGATTATAAGTACCTGGGGGTACATCTTGACAATAAACTGGATTGGGCAAAGAACACTGCAACTCTCTACAGGAAGGGCCAGAGTCGTCTCTATTTTCTGAGGCGACCGAGGTCCTTCTACATCTGCCAGAGTATGCTCAGGATCTTTTATGAGTCTGTGGTGGCTAGTGCTATCCTCTATGCTGTTGCGTGCTGGGGCAGCAGACTGAGGGTGGCGGGTGCCCACAGACTCAACAAACTGATCCGCAAGGCCAGTGACGTTGTGGGAACGGAGTGTGACTCTCTGACGGTGGTGTCAGAGAGGAAGATGCTGACTAAGCTACGGACGATCTTGGAAGACGTCTCACACCCACTTCATGACGTGCTGGTCAGACAGAGGAGTACTTTCAGTGAGAGACTTATCCCACCTAAATGCATGACTGAACGCCGCAGGAAATCATTCCTGCCTGTGGCCATCAAACTGTACAACTCCTCCCTCTGAATGGCTCTTGGACTTTTTCACTCCCTCAGATCTTTCATCTATTTATAGTGCAGTTCTCTTACACTATTTATTTTCTGTTGCACTTTTATTTATTTTACACGGAGCAACTGTAAAGTAACAATTTCCCTCGGGGATAAATAAAGTATTCTGAATCTGAATCTGAAAATCATGAAAACAGTATTGTGAATGGAATCACATTGTGAGTTGAGTGAGGCACTTCATCCCAAATGGACACAAGCCTACAATCAGCTGAGTGCCACAGGCTGCTGCCTCCTTGTGTTCAGTGCTGGAGTTGAAGAGTTGTGCAAACAGTGCAGTTATACTCCTTAACTCTAGTGATTACTTTGGATTAGATTCCTGTGATCCTACCTAATAAGAAGGTTCAAACAAGTCGTGCTAATCTATCCTAACAATCCAATGTAAAAGCAGCACTGAAAAAATTTGGTAGCTCAGAATTTTAGAGCTGCAGGAGAGAGATCGTTGCAGCGACCGATCAGGTAGCATGAATCCCGATGAAGCTCGGCGTAAAGACAAGATTAGCTTGGCATGTGCTGGACATCTGTTTCCTCCAATCAGGTTTCACTTCTGCTGCCTTGCTAAGCTTTGGAACAGCAAAATGGGGAAGTGGACGTATTGTTGCACAACACACACTTTTCATTCCGCGAGCTGTGAGTAGCTCCTCCTTGGTTTCATGTGTGTTGATTGACCCCACGGTACTGATCTATATTGGTGGTACTGCGGTAAACCCGTGTGGTGGGACTGTATTTGCGTCAAGCGGCTGAAACAATCTGTCAATTAACCCGTTCATTTTGATTATCGAGGACAAACAAAATTCAGTGTCTATGTATTTTTGTCCTGTGTGTGTTTTCCCTAAATATCATTGATGCACAAGGTTGTTACCATTCCCCATGACAATAACCACTGTGTGTGTGTGTGTGTGTGACATCACCTCACCTGGGTATGGTGACACACTTTGTGTTGCTGTTCTGGGTGCTGATGGCCTTCTCCAGCTCATCCAGCTGCCCGGTCTTCTTCAGCTTCTTCACCAGGCTCTTCACAGCCTTTTCGCACCACTTCTCCTCCTGCCCTCCTCCATTTTGCTCCCCTACTCCTCCAATTCCTCCCCCTGCTCCTCCGCTCCCTGCCGGAGTCTTCTTCCAGCCAAGAAGGCGTTTAACTACCGGGGGAGTGAAGGGAAGGATGGAGGACATGGTGGCTCGTGTATTTATGTATTTATGCCTTTCGTAATGTAAAGAGAAAAAGGGAGAGGGAAAGGAGGATGGTACTCGTGATGGTAAAAAATATTTATAAACAGAATATATGTATGTTTTTGTGTATTTAACGAGTGGTCAGAACTAAGGCGTTGGTCTCGAGGAGTTTTTGGGAAACATCAAATGTGAGCAGCAGGAGCAGAGAGGAGCACATCCAACGAAACCTAAGAAACAAGAGGAGGCACAAAAAAGGGAAAACTCACATCAAGAGTCTTGAGCAGAAGAATTCAGAATTCAGAAGATGAAAAGATGAGCATCTCAGCACAACATTTTTTTTTCTTAAATGAGAACATCAATTATAAAATAGATAAGGTAATGCCTTCATTGTCCCACAATGGGGGAATTAGCCTTTTTGCAAGAGCAGAGCAGAATAAAGTGCACCCACAGCAAATGATAAATAAAAATAAAGATAAAAAAAAATGTAAAATAAAGGGATAAAACATAAGCAATAAACAATAAATATAAAATCTCCTGTCAGGTCAAGTCAATTATTTACAGCATTAATGGAAACGGTGGATTGAACGGATGAATAACCGGCCTGGTTAACAGTGCTGATCGTACAATCTGACTGCAGCAGGGAGGAACGATCTACAAAATCTCTCTCTCACACAATACCCACAAATCCAGATTCTGGTTCTCTACCGTTTGACTGAACCATGACCCCCCCCGGCAGCTAACTCCCCCACCATGTGCAATTCTGTACCAGATGGGCAGTCACAGCACCTCACATGCTGTACTCACTAAATGATTCTGTTTCATATTCACAACGCGTCTGATGAATCTGCTCGAGTGCTGCTGGTGTGTCGCTTAGTGCATTTTGGTTCAGATCAATATCATTAAGCTCTTCTGGTTGCAAAAACACTGGAGGGGACATTTCCACTCATAAAAATCCATATTCCTGCTCTTAACTCTAGTGTTCCTCATCCATCAAGATTTTTTTGGTTGGAGTGACTCACTTTAGGAGATATCTGCCTTCTGTCCAATATAATGGAACTAGATGTGCCACAAAAAAAACAAAAAATCTAAACAAATTCACTGTTTCTTTCTACATATCATGACCTGGTTACTCAAGATAATCCACAAAGCTTTATGTGAGCAGTTTAACGGAGGAAAACTTTTCTTTCTTCCAGTTTACACGATATAACCACATGGGACAAAACATGCGTCTACTGATGGGCGAGAGGCTTGCTACAGGGCAGGATGTCAACATAAATGGCATCCTGCTGAGCCGTACATTCATTCTGCACCGCGATACGTACAAACAGCCAATAACTAAAGCTGAGCAACTCAATCCAACACTATCTAGATGGAAATATGGCACGCCAGGTAAAAGAAAAGATACGTATTTTTAATATTATAAGTGTCTATTTACACTTTGCAAACCAAACCTGTTTGGTAGGGGTGTGTAAAGTATTGGTCACAAACGGTTTCATCCTGCATATCTTATCTGAATCTGAATAAATATAAAAAAATATACATGGCCACATTGAGCATGACTCCTTATCTTAATTTATGTTAAATAAAAAAAGTCTGTTTGCTTTTCTGCAGCTTTTGTGATGTTAAAGTCAGCAGATTTATATTAATAAAATCTGCTGCTTTGACTTGCAGGCACACGTCATGTATGAGCAATCATCATTTCACCACACCTGCCTCACGTGACCTGAAAGACACTATCCTTAAAGCTACAGCTCTGCACAAGACATATGTAAACTTCACTTTTATGTTTATATCATTATTCCATGGTGCAAGATGATCCTGTGCCTCAATATTTATTTTATACGTTTGGTCAACCTTTGAAAACTGAATCTGCAACCTCGTTTAATCACCCTTTTTGGTGAGGAGATTAATTTGTGTGAGAGATGCTGAACCTGTCATTTAATTCACTAATCCCATCCTAATCCCAAAGTGAATGTATCCCATTATCGACACCGGCGTTCGCCCCCTCATCCGAAAGCTGAGCGGCATCAGGCTGTGATAAAACCTGCCTGGGAGGGAGCACGGTTTTAAAGCCTTGTCAGATAACATGTCCAGTCCCACTTACACTGAATTCTCCGGGTCAATTATATTTCACACCCGTCACTCCTGTAAAGTCATGTTGAGACAGGAAAAAGTGCTGCAAACAGCTTGCGAAATGTGGACTTCAATGGTCACAACACACTAGACAGTTTTGTTCGCTGAGAGGAGTTCTGACTTATAAACTTATATTATAGCTGCCATTTTATTCCCATTATCCAGTCTAATGAGGGAAGTAAATCCAATAAGCATCAACAATCAAATGTAAATTGATTTCTTCTGGTGTGGGTCCAACTAGTTTGTGATGATGAGTGGATGCGTATAACTCATCTACGAGATTTAAATAGAGGTAAAACCACTCCATGAAGCAGATTTCTCACCTCGGCTGCCAGAGAAGGAAAGGATCACTGTCCGAGCTCCTTCTAAGAATTAATTTTACCATCTTAACCCTTGGTCTGCTTTCTAACAGTGCAGGCGTATGAACGGCTAAAAGAAGGAGGAAGATCATTCTTGAAAATAATTATTAAAAACTCTCAGTGTCTTGATACTGTCTGTCTGTCACTGGAGCATGTTATCCGTGAGGGGAGATATCGGGAGCAGATGCCAGATTGGCTTGAAACACACTTGACTGGGGTAATTTAGCAAAAACAAAAGGTCACTTTAGGACACCGGTGACGGTGGATACACAACTCCTGCCTCAGTGAAAGTCTCTCCTGATGGAGTCCTCCCTGCATGTGGGAGCCTTTCGAGCTGGACAAAAAAGTCTTAACGTGCAGAACAAAAAGGTGCTGATGTGGTAGACGATATATCGAAGCGCGGATATCAGGGCCAAAATAAGCGACGAGACTTCGTCTTCTTCTGCGAGAAACTCCGCACTTCTCCCCAGAAAGCACAGCGCGAACTTACACACAACAAAACACGGCGTGAAGAATAAGCTAATGCTACACACACACAAATACACACACACACACACAGCCAACGGAGGTGGCCGGGTTCCACTGCTGGATGTACTGATCCACGGACGGAATATTCACCTTCCTTTCGTCTGGAAATGACCGATAGCTGCCCCCTCTGCCCCCTCGCCTCGGTAAAAAAAAAGAGTACGAAAAAAAATATCTGCTAGCAAGCTAGCTAACATTACTTTGTGTCAGCGACAAATAAACAGGTCTGCTGCATGTTGTGTCGCTAACAAGTCAGAGGCCGGTTCGAGCCGCACTCACCCGGAGAGGAGAGCGAAAGGACGCCGTATGCTGCCTCAGGTGTACGTCCCGAGAGCCTGCTGGTCCATTTCCGAGGCGTCCGGGGAGACTTTAAACTGTATTTTCCACCTCGGAGCCGCCGGGATGATGGCCCCTCATTCAAAGCTCAACCAAACGTGCAGATCAAAAAAAGAAAAAACAGGACGGCAGCACGACGCCAAAATTCCCGCCTTCGCTCTCTTCCCATTGGTCGAATTCCGGGGCTCATTAGGTAACCTGTTGCCAGAAGCGTCTCCTATTGGTCCAACGCTGTGTCAGTCTGAGGCTGTGACGTACGACGGTATGTCGGTGATGTTTATCAGTGAGTGCCTTGATAGTCCTTTTACAAAAGCTTAAAGGCCTCCTGGATGTCGTCAGTGCGTTGGAACACTGACAAACCCACAGGGCACATATAGACGTATAAACCGGTGTCAGCACTTTTATTTACACTCGGTCTTTTTATTACGGAGGAGGATTCGATCAACTTGGGAAAAAACATTTGAGTGAAGGGAGCATGTGAAAAAGTTTGCTGAATTCTGACTTTACACCCAGAATTCTGACTTCCCTCACATTTCTGGAAATAAAATTAGAACTCGAATAAATTTCTCCTTGTCTGTAGTTTGGTGATTACAGTGACTTTGACACTTTTCACTTTATGTTCCAAATAAACGCAACACGAGTGAATTGAACGGACGAGCTACTCTAAATTCTGTCACTGAGTTACACTTCTGACACAAATAAATGGCAAAAATTGGAGGAAAAGCCTGATTTGTACATTTGTCACTTAGTGTATTGCTTAGGTATGCTGGAATTTCAATTCAAACATGATTCACTCTCAACCTGTGGTGGAATGTAATTTTCCAGTAATAATAATACATTTTATTTATAGAGCACATAGTAAAAGGCAATTCATCGAAGCTCACGAAGAGTCAGGATAAAGTCTTTGTATAAGGTCAGTCTTAAGTTGAGATTTTAAAAGGGGCACTGACTCAGAAAGCCTGTTTTCCCCTGGCAGCTCTTTCTGGGGTCTTCGGGGGCCTTACAGCAAAGGGCCTCGTCCCCATTGGTTTTTAGCCTGGGTGGTGGGATGGGAGGAAGACCCCTGCCGGACGATCTCAAATCACACTCAGGAACATGAGGTCGATTTCCCGTGTGGATTTTGGAGACTGTCGTTGGAGAGTTACAGAACGAATGCAGAAATTCTCAGTTAAGACGTTGATACTTATTTCAGTCATGGTCTGTTACAACAGGCCACCAAACACGGCCGTGTGAGCAAATGTAACCTTACTAAACTAATACTTTAATTGCAGTTCTGCTGCAGTTTATCAGATGTGTCCTTGGCTCTGTAATATCGTGGAGGCACCAGCAACAAATCGGGTCCTCACACAGACGTTAGTGATGCTGAAACAAGTCATTTCACTTGTTCAATCTGGCATTTTAAACAACTGTCTTTTTAAATTATAAAAAAAATTATTTGGCAATACTGTCGCCACATCAACGCTGGTTGGCTGATGCTTGCCGCTGGATCATGATGAACTCAGCAGGTTCTACACAGTCAATGGGTCAAGAGCTAAATTTAGCTTGAGTAGAAATACTCTTTATTTTGTTATAGCGCCCCCTGCTGCTGGAAATATCACCTACTTTATCTGAGTGAAAAGAGCATTCTGGGGGATAACTGGTGTGAAATTTTCCCTAATAACTGGAAACATTTTATTTCCCGGCCAAAATGCACGTGGATGCTGATTGCTGACATGGAAATAGAAATGTGAAATGAGGAGCCAGAAAAATCTTGAGCTGCAATGTAAGTCGACATAGTGGCAGCGTTTCAGCTGGATTGTAATATACTGAAGAAGCTTGTAATTTAAACTTTAATACTGTTAAAAAAAATGAAATACTAAAATAAGTGATTGAAAACTGAAAGAGGGGAAGAGAGACAAACGAAAGAGGACCATTAGTGCACGAAGGAGAAATAGGCCGTATCAACACTTTATTAAATGAACCACTTTCGTCTCTGTGCTTTGTGTCGTGCACGTGTTAGTGAGACGGAACCCAGCGTGAGATAAATGACAGAAGCTTGGCTCGACCTTTCCTCTCACGGGACATTTGGCCACGTCATGCAAATGCGCACACATGTGCACCTGCAGACTCTGCATGCAAATCAAAGTGTCGCTCTGCGCAGAAATCCCCATTATGCAGCCGCGCGCAGTCACACCTGCCGTCTGCCCGGCGCATGCTCCGTGCGCACTCTCGCCCAGGACCTGTTGCTCAGCTGCGGATGTCTTCTGCGTCGCCACAACGCCAGTTGGAAGACTTGGAGGACGCGCCTGTTGTCCCGTTCCAGCAGGATGGACGTAAACATAACACGCTGAGCAGCCACCACGTTGTGACCAGCCCACGACCGACCCGGAACCAGTGGGTTAACCAGGAAAGACACGTGTAAGTCGTTTCATGCTTGTGTTCAGCTGAGCCGTAGCCAGACGACTGTGTAGCGTGTTACTGATGCCGCAGGACAGACAGCAGGCTGTCGCGAAGACTCCAGCCAGTGGAACTGGGTGACGTGAAAGCCTTCACGATGCTGCTTCCAAAGAAAGACAGTCGAGAGGAAAACGATTCAGAATAACCGAATGTTGAAGGAAGCCGAGGCGAGACGGGGGAGTGTTTACCCAACGCGGGAGAACAAACTCAGGGAGGAGAGGTCTGGTCACACATGACCTGTTCCACACTGTGTCTGCTGGGGGCTGAGCAGGATGAAGCTCTGAGCGAAGCATAATCACCCTCACCGGACCATCGCCAAGGAGACAGAAACTCCAGAGGGTTGCCTGCAGAAAATCTCCCAGGGAGACCAGCGCACGTTGCAAACGCTGATCTCATATCCAGTGTCTTGTGTGTGTGTGTGTGTGTGTGTGTCTGATTTGTACTCTCCCGGCGATGGGTAGGTGCTGCAAATGCAACGGGAGGCTGCTGTGCATGTGCTTGCTGCCTTGCATGATGACGGGACACCTCCTGGTTTACGTCATGGTGTCCATATTCGTCACCATCTCCTACGCTCCTCCCAAGATAACCATCCACTACGTTGCCCCGGGGCTCTCCGCCAACACCTCCACGCTAGCCTCCCACCCGCTTGGGCCTTTCTGGAACCTGCGCCTGGAGGACGGCGCTCTGTGGAACCAGCTGCAGCATGCGTGGGACCGGCAGCACAATCCCATCCTGCGAGGAAACGCAACTGGCCCAGTGAGGAAGCCAAAAGCAAAGATTCTGTCCGGAATCGAGGAGGAGTGCCTCTCCGACTGCGTGACACGCAGGTGTTGGCTTCCTCGCCTGCGTGACGTAAACGGCCTGCCGGAGCAGATGAAGGCATTTGTCCGGTCGATGCACTGCAGGGAGTATCCCCTCCTGATCAACCAGCAGGGTGCCTGTAGGAGGAACGGCAGTGGCCTCGCTCTTGAGTCACCCATGTTGTTCATGGCCATCAAATCCCAGGTGGGGAACTTTGAAAACAGACAGGCCATCCGTGAGACGTGGGGGCGCAGCGGGCTGGTATGGGGCGAGTCCAGTAGGACAGGAGCATTGGTGCGCACCGTGTTTCTGCTGGGGCGCCAGGACTCGAGCACCGGTCCTCACCCAGACCTTAAAAACCTCCTGGAGCTGGAGAACCAGAAATACAGAGACATCCTGCAGTGGGACTTCCAAGACACTTTTTTTAACCTGACCCTGAAGGACCTGCTGTTCTGGCACTGGCTGCGGCAGTACTGCCCCGGCGCCACCTTCGTGTTCAAAGGGGACGACGACGTGCTGGTGAGGACCGATGCCCTCCTGGACTACCTGCACAAGCAGTGGGAAGAGCACAACCTGCTGAGAATATACAGGAATCAGACGGACGTGGGCCTGGATCTGTTTGTGGGGGATGTCATCTACAACGCCATGCCAAACCGAGAGCCTTCCGCCAAGTACTACATACCGGAGAGCTTCTACAAAGGTGGCTACCCCCCGTACGCCGGTGGAGGAGGGGTGGTCTATTCTGGCTCCCTCGCTTTACGACTGAAGGAGGTGTCCGAGAGGGTTCGCCTCTTCCCAATAGACGACGTGTATCTGGGTATGTGCTTGCACAGACTCGGGCTCACCCCGAGCCACCACCCGGGCTTCCTAACCTTCGACCTCCCGGAGCCGGACCGGGGAAACCCGTGCGCTTACAAGTCAGTGCTGCTTGTGCACAGACGGAGTCCCAAGAAGATGCTGACGCTGTGGAAGCAGCTCCAGAATCTGCCCGGTCGATGCTGACGCTCATTTGCCTGCCAAATTGGATTCACTGAGAGGCACTAGTGTGGTGCGCCGTCAGGTTGAGGTGCAGAAGCATGCAGTGAACCTGAGGTAACACCGAGAAGGAGACCCGAATACCTCACAGGGTTCTCCACTGTGGAGGTATATTCTAAAGATGAACGCGTGTGTATATATGCACCTTTTGAACCGAAGAGTTATATTTTAATACCTTCTACAGGAGACAGTTTTCATGTTGTTTGAAGAGGACACTCTCGTGTTTTAAGAGCCAGCTGTCAATGCATTTTGAAATATCTCACACCCACACTTACCCATATTTTCATTGCTTATTACCTGTAGAAACTTGTCCGTAGTTTTCATTTAGCCAGGCAGCTGCAGCATAAAGAAGAAATACAGTTTGTTGTCTAATTCTAAAAGAAAAAGTGCAACTTTGCTACCCAGGAAACATGTAATAGTGTGTTGATGGAGAAAATGGAGGTGATGAGTTGTTTTCCTCAAAGATTCAAAGAGTGTCTGATGTTCAGCGGGAAATAAAAGTCTCCAAAAATATCTCACTGAACATCCTCGTTCACACAGTGTTTATGGTGCTGTGGTTCATTCCTGTCAGCCAGGCAACAAAATCTTTGACAGGTGCACTGGTTTGCATGTGGGCAGCAAAACAAAAACCTATAAAACTTCCATCCGTGCATTTTTATTGTGGTAACGGGAGATTTGTTAGTGAAGCTGCAGTTTTGTGAACATTAACAAGGTGGAAATGTGTTAGACGCTGTGACACAAACACAAAGGAAATAACAGTCTTCATCCACTGCTGGAAGGCTGAACGAGGATTGTGGGAAGTGAGAGCCAGGAAGAGGCGTCTCCTCCAGGGAATGAGAGCGACAAACATGCTAGAGAAAACAGCAGGTTATGAAACAAGACTCTCGACTCGTCTGGTCTTTTTTATTGATTGTAGTACTAATAGGCTGACGGTGGCTCCAGAGGGCCTGCACAAGAAGCGATGGGAGATTACTGAGCTGCTGAACTCAGACGCCACGAGGCAAAACTAACTGCATTTTGATGTGCCTATAATGAAACTACTGCAAGTTAAACGCCAAAGCTGCTTATTTTTAAATAGTAGAATGAGTGGAAGTAAAGTCTAATCAAAGTGCGGTACCACATGTGATTACAGCAACGGCAGTAACGCTTTAATTTAATAAGGTGAATTTGAGTGACATCTAGTGTTAAACTGCTGCAAATACAGGAGAGTTCCTGAAAACTCAGGAACGAGCCAGTGACGTCAGCGCTCCAGAGAACCGGCTCCCCTACGGTGAGCTGTGGTACTACAGGAAGCTTCCTGAGGCTTGAGGGGGTCAGACAATAAAAGCTGGGACAGTGTGCCGGGACAGAGGAGGCTCGCCACCAAACGCTCAGAGGAGATGCTGCTGCTGTAACCAGTCCTGGACTTCTGCTGGCCTGCATGCAGTCTGAGGTCACTGTTCAGACCTGCTCCAGCAGCAGGAGCCCCTGCACACAAACCTGCAGGAGCTGAACGACAAACCGTTGGTTTGAGTTATCATTTCCCTCAGCTACAAATCTTGTATTTTTGTTTTATATTCTGATTAAAAACAATCCTAATCACGATTTCCCATTAACTGCTAAATTATCGAGTTTCCTCTGTGTTTTCTTCTCTGTGGTAAAACTTCCTGTGTCTGTAATGTTTTCATCAGTTTTTATGACACTTACTGTCATTGATCATGAGAAACAGCGCCCTCCAGTGGCAGGGTTTAGCAATCCGCCAATCTTCTGCTCCTGGCTGATTGCTGACGTAAACAACATCTGTGGTGTCCAGGTAACAGCTGACGGCTTCAGGGTCCAGGCCTTCAGGCAGCCTGACCTCCCGCCTGAACTCCTGCCTTCTATAGGAGAAGGAGCCGTCAGCGTCCTCCTGCTTCTCCTCCTTGTTCCCGTTGACTCTCAGCCTCCTGCCCGCCTGCTTCACAGACAGCTCCTCTGGGGAGAAGCCTCAAGTGTCCAGGGTCAGTCCGAACCGCTGTCCCTCTGCGTCGTGCTGGTTTGGAAAGGTTGCGTCTCCTCCAGGTTCCTGTGCTGAAGTTTGTCCATCAGTCCATCTGCAGGTTTGTGTGCAGGAGCAGGTCTGAGTGGTGACCTCAGACTGCATGCAGGCCAGCAGAAGTCCAAGACTGGCTGGAGTCATGAGAGCACAGGAGCAGCATCTCCTCTGAGCGTTTGGTGGCGAGTCCTCTGGTTGTGTTTGCGGCCTCCTCTGTCCCAGCAGACTGTCCCAGCTTTTATCCTCTGACCTCTACTAGCCTCAGGAAGCGTTCTGTAGTACCACAGCTCGCCACTGGGAGAGTCTCTACTCTGGAACGTTCCTGTTGGATCAGGAAAATTCCAGATAATGAAGACTTACGTGATGACGATGATGTGCACGATGATGATTTTGCAGAATGCCTTCAGAATTTATATAACGCATTTATATATTGATTATAATCAAAGATTACCTTTTCGGGTCATCTGCTGATCTACACAACAGATAATAAAAAGTTTATAATGTTTATGTTGAAGTAAACAAAGAAATAAGTAAATAGGAATTTAATGAACTCAGGAAACAGCAGAACAGGTTAGTGAATATTATTCATTATTATTATTTTGGTTCTGCCACGGATCCACTGAACAGAGGGTTGGTTTGAGTCTTCAGAGGATGTTTTCAGTGTTTTTTCATCTTTAAATGTTCCGCAGGTTCCTCTGATCGCGCCTGTAGTTCAGTCCTCTCCACTAGATGGCAGCATTTCCCTGCAGAAAGAGTAAACAGCTGTTCCGAACCGCCAACTGTCCCCCTTTAAACCAGCTGTCACCTTAATTTAACAACAACCGCAGGTCATTTATGGACACAAGCACATTTTTTTTTACCTCCACGCCCTAATTCCTGTAAAATCTGGACGTTTCTGTGCATGAAGTGATCGTGACGCATTCAGATCACTTCATCATGCAGAAACACCAAAGAACAATACAAATAGATATCAGGTGCGCACAAGGCGGGATTCCAGCCCACAGTCTTCCTCTCAACGTCATCCGTCCATCCCATAAGAGACGAGCACGGATGGTGACGTCACGTCCACGCTGCTGTCAACATTTGTGACACAAGAAGGGAAAACCGGAGGTTTTGGGGGCGTGGCTTGATTTTGTCTTGTTGTTCAGGCGTTCACGC
>KV751375.1:1309738-1320058 GCA_001698575.1 Mola mola | reverse complement strand
TGAGATATTAAACTAAAGAGTTCGCAGAACTTTAAAAAACTAGAATTAATGCCTCGGCGCTACAGTTAAACCTTTTAATTCATAACTGCCGTGAATAAAGCATGAGACTCAATGGAAGCAACTCCGCTCCCCCTGCACTCACTATTTCCGCTCTGTAGCGCCGCCCCAACCTTTTAGACAGGAAGTTCTTCTGACATGTCAGTTTTGCTTGTTTTGAATACGGTTGTTGATGACGCTGGAAGAGCAACTTTTCCTGCCGGGATGTCCGCCATTGTACCGGCCTTTCACCATCTACGGGGCTGTGCATCTGTAGCTGCCTTTTATAGAACAGCCAATAGGAACACCTACTCTGTGAAATGACCTGTGACTGGACGAAAAGGGCCATCACGTGCTAGATTTTTGAAAAGCCTGAATACATAAGCTAAAGGAGGTGCAGATGTCTGATCTTTTTCTCACCACTAGAATTACAATTTTGTCATTTTTATTATGGAATGGATCCAGGACAAGATCATAAAGATGCCCGGCACATCTCCACTTCCCCGACTGTATAAAAAAGAAGCCCAAATATCCTGGATACGCGTGTCGGTGATGTCATTTACAGGCAGTAGTAATTGGGCCGTTGAGATGTGACGTCATTACGACCTTTGACCTCTGACTAGCAAAATCAATTTAATTTAATTTAATTTAATTAATAATGACAAAGTGAAGCAATTTTAGATGGTATGTTGCCTGCGAAACGACAAGCTGAAATCCCCTCGTTCTTCAATAAATACTCAATAAACACTTGATATTCAGGGAACTACTGACCAATTTTCTTCTACTTTCTTCTACATCAGGTCACATTTACATATCATAAAATAAAGGTACGATAAAATATGGATTATTGTTAAACAGGCCGATATTTAATTGATACAACCCAGCAGAAGACGGGCCTTAATGTGTTCAACAGCTGTTTACCCGCTCTGTACGTCTTGTTCTACACCAGCAACTGTTTGCGTGTGTACAAATGAGATTAGAAAATTGCTCGCACCAATTACGAGACAAGGCCAAGGGAAGGTCACAGCAGCCTGAAGGGACGATGCAACAGTAATGTTAAAAACGATGTCTGAAGCAGCGAGCGCTCAGTGCTGCCGTGAAACAGAGCAGAGCCGTCTCACAGACCTTAGAAGAACCCTTTAATCCCGACCGATTACAAAACTCAAACCTCGAGCCGTCTCCAGCCTCTAATCCCCTAACGTTGCTTGTCAGCACAGAAATATCTGGGTCAGGAACCAGATTTGATATTTGTCAGCTTTGTTAGTCAGCATAAGGACAGAGGAGGATGACAATGCTTCAATCTCACCACATACGTATGTATCTATATTTTACCATAATGTTGAAAAGTAAAAGTTCCAAATCTCAGTTTCACACTTTTTCCAGACTTTCTGTACAGCACTCATCCCAAATACATGAGAATCGATGACAAAAGCAAAGTTTGTCATTGATCTCTGGAAGTGAGCAGTGTCGGTTAAAGGAGAGCTCTATCTCCTGCTGCTTTAGACTCTAAAACTTCACAAAATACATCATTTTTTGACAATTATTTCAATTTGGGGGATGGGTAGCTAGGATTGTTTAGCTTGACAAGGCAATATGTTGGATGTAAATCACTTTTATTTCTCCATTTTCTCCACTCAAAATGTTAATGAAGCGTCTGGTAACATGTAGAGAAGTTTTGACCCAATAACATAAAGGATACTGTATAAAACACGTGTTTGTGCAGTCTATGCTTTTACTACCTTTCTCTACTTCCTAAACTAGACTAAAATTAGAATTAAACTACATTAAACTGATCTGCCCTCTGCGATCAGGGCTACAAATCTGCTCATCAGTGTGGTTTTCATACTTTTTGCTGCTCACACAGCGCTAACTGGAGCTTCTTGCTGTGGTGCCAGTTTACATACTGCATCATGTTCGTTGTGCTGTTTGTGTAGGTCAGTGCCTTCTTGCAATATTTGCACATTGCTTTTGTCCTGTGGGATATAATCATGGGCCACGGCCTTTTTGCTATGGGCATGTAAAGCGAGGCCACAGTATATAGCATTAGCGCCTCCTGAGGTTTAAAATGTGCACTGCGATTAATTTAACATCTCAACCAACATGAACTGTCACATATTTTTATTTGTTTGATGCAACATAATTTTTTACAATGTAAAGTCCTTATTTTATGTTAGCACATTTATTACGGTTCAGTCATTAATATTAGAAAAATAGTATATGTACTTTCACTTGCATGGGTATTAGTCTAGACACGCTCTCCTTGTCTTGGTTATAGCTACGTTTCATCTAAACTTTAAGTTAACATGTCCTTCCTCCTCTCTCTTGTGTGATTAGCTGGTGGTGAAGAAGAAGAAATAGAAGAAATAAACTTCCCTCCTTCGAAAGTCTCCAAGTGGATTTTTATTGAAACTAGAAACTCTGGTCCCAGGTCTGTGACGAATGCAGCTGGTTGTATTAATAAGTGGGCGGGGCTTGTGTTTGAACCCTGTCATGTCCCAGAGTTGAGAGGAATCCCACATCAAGGAAGGAACAGGAGGAGGAACAGATTTCCACGCAACACCGGAGCTCTTTCATCCAGCGAACGCCCGTCTGTTCGCTCGGTTTCCCTCAGTATCAATGTCTGCCTTCTCCATCCTCTGTTCCACTGTTACCCGGGGATGGTGACCGCGGAAAACGATACCTCCTCCTGTTTGGAGCCACACTGGCTGAGGTGCCTCCTTCGAGCTGAACCTTTATTTAATCGTGAAAAATCCAGCTGGTGGCAGCGTGAATAGTGAAAGCGAAGCTGATGGGGAACTAATCTGAACCTGAATGAAGTCTTATTAGTTTTCACTTCATAATAACTTAAATGAACTAAACTTTGAATATTTAGGAATTTGAGCAGCGTTACAGTCTCAATTTTTCTTCTCACTCATTTCTGTCTCTTTTGTCGAGCGGAAACTTCAGGGCATGTTTGAGTCCATGTTTCATATTATTCATTCACTCATTGCGTTTCCACTTCAACACTTCTCAAATATTGGCCATTTGGGATTCTTATGTGCAAACTGAAAAGTGTGTGGAAACGCGTCTCTTTGTGAATATTTAAGCCTTACCGCCCACTGAGCAGGAATCCAGCAACTACGGCCAGAAGGACCAGAGCCAGCGTGATGGCCACGGCCACTATGGACACCTGAGCACGCTCGCTGGTCGCCGTCACTGCCGAAGAGAAAACGGGCGGAATGAGACTCGCGGAGCCACAGCTGGTGGTCTGCTGCAGCTGGTTACTCACAGTAAGGGCTGGTCTGGAACTCAAAACGCCGGCTGAACGCGCCGTAGCCTGCTGACGTCCTGGCTCGCACCTGGAGGGTCATTTATCCACCATGAATATCATCACATCAAACATTCACATATATGTCATTTGTCAGTGCTTGTTTTGATGCTTTGGTTTGACCTGGAAGATATAGAGAGAAGAGGGCTTCAGGCCTTCCACCACCATCTCCGTCTCCTTGGATTTAATGATGGTGTAACTGGAGTCCTGCTCCTGCAGGAGGACAAACGGAGCGTTACTGTAATTCTACATACACATTCATAGGCTGATATTCTTCTTCTCTTTTTTATGTTCAAGCCTCCTGTCGTCTGTGTGTGTGTGAAGGGATCAGTTTCCTGACTGTAACCACATCAGGTTCAAACAAAGCTAAATGCCCCCCACCCCACCTCCATTAGGCAGAGGCCATTAGCTAACCGCTGACCACAAGGTTGCGCACCTTCACTCTGACCTTCGCAGAGAAGAAGACATCAGAAGATGACAGAGAGAGAAGAGGAAGGGCACAGGGGCAGTGATGTGAATCTGAGGATCAAAGTTCACCGTCACATGAAAGAGACGCTTCGAGGGAGACAAGAAATTTAATACTGAAAATTAACCAACCCGTTCAGACCAGATGCAACATCTCCATGTTTTTTTTTTCCCGCAGAGACGATGACGCGGTTACTCAATATCACCCACAGTTGCACCACTCATGGACAATACTGTATCTCCAAAGGAAGCAACTCAAAACCCAAATATCCAGCTGATAAAGAGCACAACAGGCAAGAGGAGGAATATGTGGTCTTATTTTGGCGTGAACTAAACCTTTAAAATATACTTTACAACAAAAAATGTATGCTGTGTTTTTTTAAGACATATGCTGGTAATTAATGTTTGCTGTTACATATAATGACAAACAACTTGCCTGTTGCTGAATGGAAGCAGTTTGTGTGAGATCTGAAACTGACTCTGACAGGCTCTGTAATCTGTATCGTGTCAGCGACGGACGGGATGTCCTCCAGAGTCTTACCTTCTCAAAATACTTGATCTCGTACTCCAGGATGATGCCGTTCGGGCGATCAGGCTCCGCCCAGGAAATGGTGATGCTGCTCCTCCCTGTGTGACCCTTCCTGACCACGCTCACCGGTGACGGGGCTGCGCACACGCACACGCACACACACACAGATACACATTTTCAGGAACATTTCAGTCCAGAATTCTTCATGAGAGACGGTAACAAACTGTGATTAAACACAAGAGAAACGGTGCCAAAGTGGTAAAATGTGCCGGGCGCCATCAGCCGTCCGCTTCCTCATCCCCTGATGGTTACCTGCACGCTGTAATGACTGTAATGCTCGCCGTGACTGTGGTATGTCAAATGTTTAAGCAGAAATGATGAAGAAAAAAAAAAAATCACATACAGACCAAAAGAGATCGTAAGGGTGTACAAAATAAAATTAAAAAGTGCTGTCTTGGTGATAGATTATCTGGGACCGTTTACAAAACCACAGATTATTTCTGGTTCCAAAGCAGCTCTAAAAAAAACATTTGCAATGTGGCAATGAGGAGCAACTTGGCCTAATTAAAATACTCTTTCATAGCTCGTTGGCAAAGGAGCCCAAAATGTCAACTAGGACTCCACTCGTTTGGCTCGCAGCTTGAGGTGTGTGGAGTGTGGCAGCTGGCAGAGGAACTGACACACGTTAAAGGAAGATGAAAATTCAGACATCATCTACTCATCCTCTCTGCTGATGGAAAGTGAAGGGAGTTTAGAAAAACAGTGTTCTAAACAACTGAAGAAGCTGAGGAAACTTAAATTAGAACCATAAAAGTCTCTAAAAAGAGATACTTTGGTATCTGTTGCCAGACAGAAGCAAGAACTCAGACAGCAGCAGATACCTCTGTACCTCATCAGATACCAAAAAATAACATTTCTATCTCTAGTATGATGGCTACAGATACCTCTGTATCTCCTGTCAAACTGGAGCAGAAACTTTTGTATCTCATAGATTGGCAGCAGACTATTTTGTAACCCTCGTCAGATGCTTGCAAAAACTACTTTCTCTTATCAGACAGCAGCAGATACCTTTGCATCTCATCAGGTGTAAACAGATACTTCTAAATCTCTCCTATAACTGTAGTAGATATGTATACCTGTATCTCCTGTCAGAATGGAGCAGATATTGGGTACGTCCTGTCCGATGGCAGCAGGCTGAACAGGCTGCGGTTATGGTGGGTTTTGTTTCTTTGTATTCTTGGGGCTCTACAAAGCCACATCACCTTTCTTTTTTAGGTGAACTGTCCCTTTAAAATAGTCCAGGAAAGTGCCCAAACACAGAAACATTTGGAAAAACAATCAGTTCTTCAGAGCTTCGTGTCTGAAAAGCAGCCATTTGTTGCAAAGTTTCCATTTCCATAATGGTTTTTTTTTTTCCTGGTGGTTTATTCTGCAAATTGTGAAGTGAGTTTCAATCATCGAGCCATCCAGTTGTAACCTGAACCGTGGGCACGTCTCTCAGAGGGACAGTTGGTGAGTCTCTGACACATAAAGAGCTTTTCACCAGGCAAAATGCTCCCTCGGGCAACATCCCGAGTGTGTGTGTGTGCTGTTTAAGTTTCAGTAGCCTCAGTGGGAGTCCACAGGGAACAAATCATCGCTACAAACACAGTAACTGTATCCCGAGTGGATGGTTGCACAGAAGTGTTATCTGCAACATCTTAAAAGCCTGAAAGCAGAAACCCCAACCACACACACACACACTGGGCCATGACGAGGGAGGGGGCGTCTTACCGGGCAGCTTAATGGGTAACAAAACAACAAATCCTCCAGAAGTGGATGCAGGTCGCTGTGCTATATTTAATCAAAAGTTACAAATAAAGCTGGTACAACATTCCTTTAAAATATATAGATCCTGAACCAGGATCGAGTCTATGATTATTGTTTATTACCATATTTCCAAATGTTTACCCAATGAAAAGTCGGAAAATGGTGAAACACATCCAATTCCTCGCAGTGGAAGCAGATCTAAACTGTTTTCATGAAGCTGTGGCGCCACAATAAAATGTCGGTTCTGTAAACACAGAAACATTTCATACGTATCCCATTCACACTTCTACAACAGCTGATTCCCCCGTCGGCAGGCGGAGCGGTTGGCACTGACGTCCCTCTTGTGGCAACTCAAACAAACTGGACAAGATGCTGAAAAGTTTCTGGCTCTTTTTGTGCTGACAAAGTGGGAGTTTTAAGGCCAAAACAGATACACAATTTATTGATGTATATCAGCTAAATATCCCCCAAATGAGTGACCTTATTTTCTTAGAAAACTACGGTTTATAAAATGTGAACGTTTATTTTAATTTTAATGTGCCGTTTTCTGTGTATTTAATGCTTAATTACTGGTTTAGGTTATGTTTTCACCTGTGATTATGTGTGTTTTACAGTATGAGTGTCTGTTGTGAAGTCATTTGGGTGAAATTTGCTGTGACACAAGGACGAAATGATCAAACTTTGGTGCGGAGCTGGATCGATTTTCAAACGCGGACATAACTCAAAATCTACTGGATGGATGGATGGAAATGTTTGAATTTAAAAAATTTAAGTCCACATCCGAACTGGATCCAGACCAAAAACTGATGGACACATTTTTAGGAGATATCATTCTTGTAGTTTTTGGAGCTGATCTGGATCAGGATGAATCTCAATAAAATCTACAATCAAACACAAAAAGAACTAGTAGGACTCTGTGACTCCACATAGGATTGATCCCACTACAGTAATATTTAGTTTTAACAAATACTCATACAATGTGTGTCATGTTTTATAGCCACTGAAAAATGGCACTTAAATGTTATATATTGTGTTCATGCTATAAATACAAACGTTTGCAGAGAAGTTCACTAGATGTTCTCTAGATTCTAAACCATTTCAACCATCACAAAGTGTTTTTCGGCGAGTATTCATCCCAGCTGGCACACAAACGACAATCACCAACATGAATATACATCAACGTTGTTCACTGCCTGTGAAATTAAGTGTTTTGAGCCAACAGTCCAGTTAAACACATTCATATTTTGAGCTGTGGCTCATGATTACGGGGATTAAAATAGTGAAATGGTTTACAAGTTGAGGTTTACGTGTAATGAAACTGGATTATATAGTCACTTTCTTAAATAGGTGTTGAAAAATCCTGATATTTTACTTTCTGGCAGTGCATTTGTACATGATCCGCAGCTCATCTCAGTGTCCAATCCACAACAAATGCTGACGGCAGGCGAGTTCAGCCATCAGGTTTCTCTTCACCTCTTCACCAGCACAACGTCCAAAGCAGCGTTTAACTCGACGGAGTCACCACGACGTGACGCCTCGTATTGTCTCTGCTCACAACAAACAAGCATTCTAGGATCTGACATCAGTGAGAAACACCAGTGAAAGTGAGAGGATGGAAGGAGGAACAGGTGCTGCAAGAAGAGGGAGGCTGTTGACAAAATTGAAGAAAAGAAGCCAGAAATGTGGGAGGGAGACGTGGAGAAAACACTTTTATTTTAGCAACCGGGGCGGCAGGATCACACTTCCTACGTTAAACACTTGCGCTGCAGCCGATAATGAGCACGGCGAGGTGATGAACCCCTCGCGTTATGAATATAACTTACATCTGCCCCTCCATTTCTCTTCAGTTTGTGCCCTGCAGAGGAGACAAAGGTTGCGAGAGGACGAACCCCGCGGTGAAACCACTCTGACGTTAGCAGCCTCTCGCACCGCTATCTGCCTGAACCATCGCCAGAATCAATACAGACCCTCAACTATCCGCTTCATTATCCTCTAACTAGCCTCAGAGAATGACAGAGACCCAGACACAGAACCAGAGAGAGAGATGGGAGGTTGTAACGAAGCTGCTCTAACTTCACTCCCGCCTGCCTGCGTCACCTAACGACTCTTTCACTTGCTACATTCGGGAGCCTATTGTTATCATATCAGAGTCCTAAAAGCCGGGACCAGAACGACGGAACCAGCGGGTCGTCCGGTCGCCACGTCTCCTTATTTCCTGCCATCTCTGCGCAGAGTCAAAGCGGAAGAAAATCCTCTTAAAGGAGTGAAAGTCGAAGCTGTCACAGCTGTCAGCTGCTTGTGCTGTTTCCATATTCCATCAGTTTGTGGGTGAATAAAAACAGGGTCTCCAGCTGGTCCACGAACTCAGATTGCGCTTTCTGTTACAGAGCAAAATGATGAAAAGTCCCCGTTGGCCACTCAAAGACAAGTGAATCCATCCCAGTAACAACATCACATGATCCACATTGAGGGACGGGGACCCGACCCGACCGACTTTAATGACACACGATGACACAGGCGCTCTGCACACACCAGTTCATCTATCACCATTCACTGGGATGATAGCTGCTACGACAGCCGACACAACACAAGTAATGTTCTTCCACAGCAGAGAGACACTTCGGAGCGACAAAAGGCTGGTGATCGATGATTAGATTTGAGTTCAGCCTGCGGATTAGTGCACAGAGCGTGAGCACATATCTGAAATCAACTGCTTTATTTCTCCTTTTAAAGCCATTTCTAACCTGTAACAGCGGTTGTTACCTTATCGACACTTCTCTCGACGCCGGAGAGAAACAACATCAAAGCAGTGGAAAATACAAGACCGGCGTTTTTTAAATGCGTTAAGCTGCCGCAGCCCTCTGAGTGAATCTCAGCGTCGACACTTATTTGCCGCTTCATTTAACGCTCAACTTCTCTGGGCCGACTCGTCCACCTCCGTCCTGTTGTGCCGCCGCGCCTCGTCACGAGTGCCGACACGTTCTCATTCAGCCGGGCTTCACGGGGGACCCTGTGAAATCAGCTCCTTCACGGATCCCTGAGCGACCGCGACACGTCCCGCGCATCAAACGGCAGATCCTCTGACTCTTCCTCGCCTCATTTTTGGCCTTTTTACCCTCAAAAGCAGAAGTGCAGTGACAAGGCACAGACGTGTCCAGTGCTGAATAATGTGCGTGACAGAGAATCAGAGCCATTAAAGTGTTCATTACAAGATTGTTTTACACACTCTCAAACTGCTATGGTGACCCACAGGAAAATTACAAATCAACAGAGTTAGGACATAACAGCTGGTTATTACCAGAGTACAATATATCCTCTGTGAAAAATATATTTTCATACACCATTAAATTTGATTTGGGATTATAAAGTCTTAAAGTTCTGCTGCAGTGATCGATTAAACGCTCGTTTAATGTTTGGTGTTTTTCCTCATGTAAAAAAAATCCCTTTGTGGTTTTAAGATCTCTTGGACGTAATTCGACACCTTTGCATCTTTGAGTTTGTGAGGATCTACGAATGTGCTATTTAGCCCCGCCCCTCGCCTACAGCTAGAGCGAGGCGGAGCTACTTGTACAGGTCACCTGCAAGTTAAGACAGCAGATTGGTAAACTTGCTTTCTACAACCTGAAAATGTCTTCCACTAAACGTGCTCGCTGGTTGGTGCATTAAATCAGTGAAAAATTAAGGATCATGCAGACACTTTTTAACTAAACTGAGCTACAATAATACTAAACAACAGTTTCATGATGTCATCCTGATGATTTTAGAGCTTTTTTTTCACTCTGTAATGAATTAATTGTGAAATGTAGTACAAAAGTTTTTATAAGTAACCATAGCTATAACAAAACTTGCTTAAAATGCACAAAAACGACTTAATTCTTCAATTAAACACCTCTCAATGATGCTGGACATGGAAACTTTGAACCTAAAAACGGAAGTTAACTATTTAAAGATATGACGACGAGAAGCATTCTGTCTGTATCACTAACTGCATCTGAGTGAGTAAAACAATAAAACTCTGAGGATATTAATGTACATCACGATGAAACCGCCCAGTTACTGAACCAGTGACCTCACAGCTGAGGAACAGGGTATCTTTTACTGCATTTATGTTCCAAAGTATCACATTTACAGCTAAGCCAACAGTTAATAACTCGTCTGAGCACCCGAGCCACAC
>KV751375.1:1282371-1309660 GCA_001698575.1 Mola mola | reverse complement strand
GTCAGCCTCCCAGTGCTCCCAGTTTATTATCCTGTCGCTGATTCTGTGCTCAGCAATGCAACAAAGTGAATTGTTGTCTGCACTTGCATTAACAATAAATAATGGTTATTATATATGATATAATAATAAGAGCGTAGGGGAAATAAATACAAATATATCCAAAATTAAAAATAGTGCTTTCTCCTTATTTCCTTGGGGAGGTAATTCCAGAGCCTCGGGGGTCTCCAGGGGTCCTGGTGGCAAAGGTTCTACCCTGTTTTAGTCAGAAGACGTCGCCTGAGGCGCTCAAACTACGCAGAGGTCACACAAAGCTCACAAATCAGAAGCCAAGTCAAGAATAATAGATACATTTTGAAAATAAATTCTAAAATCCAAAAAAAAAGGCAGGGAGGCTGAAACTGCTGTGATATGATTCAACTAGTTCAGTTCTTCAAAGTTTTCCAGTCAGGACAAGTGAAAGGTTGTGAGAAAATAAAAGCATGACTAATAACTCTTCCATCTCTGAAGTGGTATTTTAGCAAGACTGGACTAGAAAAGGCCAAGACTGTAACAGGCTTGATGTGTTTTGATGAAGACTTTATTTTTTGCAGAAAAATGAGTCCACACATTTGTTACCTGCAGGCGGGGTGCTGCAATTATCTGTTTTCAGGCTGCCCTGATAAATCCCTAAAGACTCTTCGACTAATCCAGAACGCAGCAGCGAGCGTACTGACAAGAACCAGCATCAGAGACCAGACCCATCAGAGACCCAACAATCTCCAAAAGTAGAATGGGAGGCAGAGCCTTCAGCTATCAAGCTCCGCTCCAGTGGAACCATCTTGCAGTGTGTAAAAGCCCTCTGAGACAAACTGAAATTTGTGATTTTGGGCTACACAAATAAAATTTGGTTTAATTTTTCACTCAATTTTATTTCCATTTCATGTCCATAACTCTGCTGCTATTTTGCTGTAATCTGTCACATAAATGCTACTATACTATAATGATCTAATTAGTGTAATGGATGAAATAAAACTACATCATGCCAGCACGTTTTGTCTGTCTGTGACCCCGCCGGCCGTGTGTAATCTGACGTAATCCCTAATCTCCAGATGGTCCAGTGACTGGCTATCTTTAATCCAGCTACAACTCCAATAAACTGAATTAGAGCTTCGCGGCCGGCTGTAATCCACCGAGTGTGCTGACAGCCGCAGTGACAACACCGATCCAGGACCGACCACTCTCGTCTGTCGCGTGTGCACACACACACACACACACACACACACACACACACACACATCCTACTATTGCCAGTCAACCATCTGCTCAACAAACAGGAACAAACAGGCTCATTTTTCTCCAGCCTTCCCTGCAGATGGAAGCCATGGGAACGAGTGCATTAAGATCAGATTTTTCCTCATTACACCACGTGCCACCAATTCCGTTACAAGAAAATAAAATGAACAACAAAAGCACAAAACATCCCGTAACACCAAAATGGGCTCCCAGAACAGAATTGTAATCAAACAAAGCATCTAATATTGACAGCTGTGGGTTTGTTATATTGTCCAATATCGGAGCGCTCGTTTCATGTTCGCTCACATTAGAGCTGCTGCGACAACGCTGCACTCCAGCCTAATTACACTGATTTTTAAATTGCTATAATCCCATTATATCAGATGCTCTGAGTGATCAATAACTCCTAATCCCAGCCTAAATTCAACGTGTAAACTGGCAAGTCATCAGCCTGATGAGTCATTGTTGATAGACATGCAGAGCTGCATCTGCTCGCAGCAAATCAGGAGCTCTCATCATTGTCTCACTTAAGGCACCAAGCTGCTTTTTCAATGACAAATCTGTATGCAGAGAAGGAAAATGAACACAGCAACAGATTTTCTGCAGAGATACTGTGATAATTTGATCATGTGGTGTCTTTGTTATCGAAGCCACACACAGGTTCTTCTGGTGCAGTCGCAACAAAAGAAGGGAAAGAAAGAATAATGCCAAAATGGTGCTGAGCTCTATTGGGAAATTCAACACTAGTTTGAGTACTGTTGGAAAAACAAGACAGCTGTGGAGTTGACTGGAGAAAGCGTTAAAGTACATTAAAGCCACATGTGAAAAAATATTTGAAATCTGACCCTTTTTCTGAAGGAAATAGACTTTCGGGAGGAAAGTCTGTGTTGAAGAACTTTTTGGAAAAGAATCCGAGAAAAAAAAGTTTCAATTCTGAGAAAAAGATCTCAGAAAATTTTGCATTCTGACAAAACTATTTAAAAAATTAAATTGTGAGAAAAGTGTAAAAAAACAAACAAAAACAGACAGATTTCTGCAAAAAGAAAAAAAAAAAAGGTCGACACGTGTCCGTACGTTTTTGTACAGAAAATATACACATACATATTATCACAGTATCAAGTGATATTTGAGAGGGACACGGCGCCACGTACCTGCCTGATTGGTGGTCACATTCAGTGACACGTACTGCTTGGCGTGGCCCTTGGCCAGCTCCGACACGCCGTTGACGGCCTCCAGCAGGAAGCTGTAGTTGGTGTGCGCCTGCAGGTCGGCCACCATCACCGAGGTGTTCGACAGGCCCACGCGGCGCGGCAAAAAGCGTACGTTTGGGCCGCATTCCTCCAAGGCCCTTCCGTCCGGCAGGACTTGTCGGCACAGGATGTTGTAGCGCACGTCCTTCCTGCCGCCCGTTTCCATGGGGATGGCCCACTCGAGGAAGACGCTGGTCTCGTTGACGTTGGAGATGGCGTTACGTGGAGCAGAGGGAGGGCCTGAGAGAGATTTAATGGGGTTAAATGAAGAAAACTACTAATTAGGGTTGGATGTGTTTCCAGTTTGGCTGGTTGGATTTTCGGTGACCTGACTAAACTGGTATTTGTCAGATGTAGCTGTCGTGCACAACTTGTTCACTGTTACTCTTAAACTGCTCCTGATGACAACCACCAGAGGAAGCTCTCGGCAGTAACCAGCTCGTGCAGATGAACGTAACATTATTTTATTCAATACTTAAGTATGAAGCTTGATTTTGATCGGCTCTGTTTGTCCAGTTAAAGGTACGCCTTTAACATGATATCATTCTTCTAGTCCAACACACGGTATATATCCCAATATTTCTCCTCAAAACTTCAGAACAAATGCTACGATTCAGCAACAAACTCAAACGTCTCATTATTTTTAACCTCACACATTCTTATTGATACTGCGACGATACTGCAGGATCAATATTGGCAGTGAGATTTTTGATAAATAATCCTCGGTAATGTTGATTTAATGACTGAAGTGGGCGACAGCAAATATTAGATGAGGAAAAAACACTCTGATAATCTCAGAAAATGTATCATTAGTCAGTCATTAGCCTGACATTTCTACAAATCAACACTATCTGTATCCGTCTTTTATTTTGAAAGATTTGCAGGAACGTGGAAAATCCACTGACTTGAAAGTTCCCACAGTTACCTAAAACGTCTCCTGTGTTTATTTAGACTATTTCATTTCTGAAGTTGATGTGAAGCTTCAGAAGGCGAGATAAAGATGGTCCTGGTGGATTCTGATGCACTCTCGGGACCCTCCACTCGCAGTGGTTACACCGGGTGGTCAAATCCGGCATTACTGACGCCGCCTAGTTTATCTCTCAAAGACGTGGGTGTGTTTCCTCACGCGTGCAGGCCATATTGGCCGGGTCCGAGTCGATCTTGTAGTAGCCGTCCTCGCAGGCGCAAGCGGTGGCGCCGGCCCGCCGGGCCACGCTGTGCGGCGGACACTTGCTGCAGGCCTGCGACTCCAGCAGCGAGCGGTAGAAGCCCGGTCTGCAGACTGAGGAGAAGACACGAGCACAAACATGGAACGGAGAGGGGGGAGAAGAAACAGGACAGCGTGGTTAGTCGCTTTGGAGAAAACAAAAGAAAAAAGGAGTTCGGCATCAGAACGGTAGAATTTCCCCGGCAGGCGGCTGTTGCTGTTGGGGGGCTGAAATTAAAGAAGTGTTGGTCGCCTTGTTCTTTTGTTGTCAAAGTTCTTCTTTGTTCCTGTGTAACTTCTTCCTGCATCCCTCAGGGGATGATTCCTTTCATCCAACCTGCTGCTCTCTCACTCTTTCTATCTGAGCGGAGAAGGGTTATTTTTTCCTGACGGTGGGGCTTTTCCCTCCGATTCCTGGCGCCGTTATTGGCCCACCTGGCCCCTAGGGAGGACGTATAGGAACGAGGAGACCCCGAGCTAACCGCGCCTCCTCCCACAGGAGGAGCAGACAGACAGCAGGGTGACCTGTCGCCATGGCAGCACCTCCAGGTTTATCACGGCACCGTTTACATACACGATGGATGAACGGGACTGGGACTAACAGGAGGGTGTGTGTGTGTCCACAGCTCCCTGGGAGGAGGAGAGAGAGGAGCTCAAGACAGAGGAGAGGAGACGCTTCAGCCTCTGCAAACAGCTAAATCAGGCTGGAAGCGTGATTAAACTGCAGGTGAGCTCCTGGACGATGAAGAGGACGGTGAAGAGGAACGGAGAGAGAGGACAGGAGGAAGATTCAGGAAGGGAGATGAAGGGGGACAAAGGAAGAAGCAGAGATTGGCCAGTGTGTGTGTGTGTCATGGAACATTAGCCTGCAGAATTCTCTCTCTGCCCTGAGCCACCTCTTCCTCACACACACACACACACACACACACGACATCTCTGCCATGACGAAGATGGACATGCAGGAGGGGAAACACTGTTTGTGTATGTGTGACAGATAAACTGCCGTAATCCCCGAGTGTGTACGTACACACACACACACACACACACACACACACACACACACAGCGAAACTGAAGACTTTGTTTTGAGGCATTCATGGAGGTGGCCTAGTTTTGGGCGAGCACATATTTGCGCAGACACACAACGCTGGTTTGTCTCATTCGGGCTGAAAAGAAGCTTCGCTCATGATGGGATTTTTTTTTTTTTTTTTTAATTTAAATGTGTGTTGCTTTATTAAAGGAATGAATGCAGAAAATGTTGTATTGATGTACATCAATTTCCATTTACTTTGTTTTCATGAGTCACAGCCTGTGAAAGCTCACCACTTGTGAGAGAGCAGCGTTAGAACAAGAGCATCTGGTCTTTCCTCCAGCCGGTTCACACACATTTGCGGCTGCGCGCAGATTTACTGCCACAGTCGGGCGTCTCGCTCTCCTCGACTTCATCCTCCGAACCCAACGCGGCCACATCCATAACAACATGGTGGCAGCTCATTTCCCAGACGCACAGATGAACCAAGAGCTTCAGACAATCATTTTGCCAGGAGAATCGTTATTTATTGATGTGTTATTTTTGTTGCTGGGCTCTCGCCGCCTGATGCGACCGCGTTGATCACCCGTCAGTCAGACGGTACGCTGCTGCGCACACAGTGTGGAGCCACGGCGGCCCTGTTGAGGAGAACTCCTAATTATTCCACTCACACATCGGTTATAGCACCGAAAACCACTGACAGGTGAGTAACAACCGTCGCTTTATCACATTCTGGGAAACCTTGGAGCCGCATCCCCGCCCGGAGCCCAAAGTGATCCGGCCTCCAGACTCCCTGCATCCCAAGCTGATGGATGTCCTGGTGCCAGATACCAGAGGAGAAGCCAAGGTCCCCGAGATTCAGTCGCTTTAGCGGCACAAGGGCGACCTTCACAACACGAGACAGGTGATAGAACGTTCACGATATCAACCTTTAATAGCTGAATTATATTTCTGATGACTGAAGAAAAAAATCTAACAGCAAACTGAGGTCAGCAGAACAACAGAGAGGACGAAGCAGCTTCTCTGCTGGATATTTTGTTCCATCAGCAGTTTTTGTGTCTTTACCTTCTGCAACTTTACTAAACGGCACCAGTTAACCCGTCACCTTCCTGGTTTACTGATTGTGTAAGAGACAGTGATTGTCACATAATCGATCTGCACACACACAACTTTAGCAGCAGCGGCGGCAGGGTGGGGCACTGATTCCACGACACGTCCACGTATCCAACCTGTGCTCCAACTGTGCACGCTCACACCACTCAAACAATAGTGGCGACGCGTTTTTCAAGGAGCTTACGTTACCAATTCATACCGTTTTTTGACAGGCTTTCCCACTTACAGGATTCAGCACATTCAGCACCCCGAGCAACGATAACTCCAGTAGTTTGAACGTTTCCCAGTTCAGGGTCGTCTCACCTGCTCCGCTGGATCTGAGTTAATACTCGCTAGCTGCAACAGATGTTAGCTAGTATGGCAGAACGTGTTTTCTGGTGAGTTCTTGTCATTAAATTTAAGGATTTTAATATTCTAGCTTCAAGAAATGAACAATAATTTACCCATTAGGCAGTAGTGCTGGCTCCGCCCACTAGTTGACGTACGAGAACATTGGTAAATGGAACAACAAACATTAAGATGTAACATCAAAAGTAACATGTTTGTCATACATTTACTGTACACAAAAAATAAAACTGCTATAAAGAGTCAAAAGGAGACGATAACGTGGCGTCGAAAATTAAATTATGTGTTTTGAGTTAATTAAAATATTGAGTTTCTTTGACCATGCAGGTTGCAGATTAAGAGAATGACATAAATATTTGCAATGAAAATGTGCAAATTGTGTCACTCTAATGAAAGTCACCAACGTGAGCACGCTCAGGTATTTATCATCATTAATTCTGGCTCATTTACATTTGGGGTGAAGAGATGTTGTTCACTAACAGGGAGCCTTAAAGGAAGAATACTGACATTCTGTCATCGTGACCAACTCAGTGTCGGAAAGCTTCTTCTTCCTTAAAATGTTTGTACGGCACCAAAGTAAAACAGCAGCGATTTGTTTGTTTGTTTGTTTGTTTGCGCCCTAATCTTTAGTTAATTCAATCACGTCTCGATTATTCATCCTAGATGTCCTTTCATTAAAGTGTTTTCCCCAGCAAGGACAGACGGACTGAAATCTCATTAAATGAGGTGATTTTAAATGTCTTAAAATGAAACAGCCACTCAAGCAAACATCTTACATCCACACAGTTGCTGCGGTGAGATTATTTATGGCTTTGGCTGACTGATTGAAACGGTTCATTCCTCAGTGTGAATACGATCTGCATGGACGGCGTTGGTGGTATTAGTGTGTGTGCGTTACCCTCGGGCGAGCCGTCTCTCTGATGCCACGCAGCTCGTAATGCACAGCACAAAGGGTAATAGGTAATTAATATTCCATACACACTAATGTGCCTGCACGCGTTTGTGTGTGTGGGGTTAATACGTAATTAATATGCATCACACACGTGTGTCCCAGGCAATTAAGGCTGCGGCGGCGTCCGCTGATGCCTCTTAACGAGCGTCCGCTTTAATTGGAAACATTTCATTGTAAACATGTTGATTTATTGGACTGGCTGCCGTTCGGCGGGATTAGAGCGAGTCGTTGATTAAGGCAGAGGGACAGAGACACTCGAAGGGGGAAGTGGCTTTAAGACCGAAGTTAAGGGCCGCGCGGCGTGCGTGTGTGTGTGTGCGTGCGTGCGTGTGCTTTGAAAGTTAAGTGGCAATTAATTACACACTTCAGTGACGGTCAAATTCATGGATACAAGCTGACATGTCGGCATGAAAATGTCATCAGAGTGTCAGATGAGCTCCCCGTTTATTCACTGTAATACCATAATAATAACCGTGTATTATTTACTCCCCATATACAAAAATCCTCACGGTTTTGGTTGGAAACGGGTGGCCGGGAACAAAACGGCCACTGGCAGCCATATGAATCTTACAAATTATTGCTAACATGGAGGGGGAGGGGCTAATGAGCAGCATGGTTTAAATATTTCAACATTCACGGTATTTACAGCCAGTGATGGCGACGGCTCTGAATCCCAGCTAAAAAGTCTTATTTTGGCTCTGGTTGCTTATTAGACGTGACAGTCGCCGATTTCAAACTTTCCTGAAAGTCGTCCAGCTGCACACAAGCAGACCGTGACGGACAAACAAAGGCTGAGCTTGGGGACAATCCCTGCGCTGTGAGCAGATCCTATTGTGAACCAATAAACCAGGCAAAGAAACGGTAAATATCCTGTTCCTGTGTTTGTCCCAGAGAGCCACTGGCCACACAACACAGATCGCGTTTGTGTGTGAACACAAACAAAGCCTGATCATAATTCCATAATAACACACGATCGAGTCAATAGAGTTTTCCTGTGTGCGGGACGGCGGACAAGCTCATTGTTCAGCACCCGTTTCTTCTCACAGTCGACCCGGAGGCGGAGCGGGTCAAAGTCACAGTCCAGTCGGGGAGGGGAGAAATTAGCACTCATTGAGGACCATCAGTCCAGTGTCACAGCGTGACGAGTGGAGACGTTGGAAAATAATTCACACATTCACAAACATGTTTCCACATGGAGCCGACTCACCACAACCAACGACCGCGAACGCACGCAAGCTGTGCGTACAAAGGTCAGGAAGTCGGAGCCACTAAAATCCGCTGATGACGAGCTTCCTCAGCGAAGCTCGGACCCGACTCACCAGGGCGGTTTAGACCAGCTGAGGTCAGCAGAAATGTCTGATACATGGGAACGTAACGTTAATTGTTTAATTTAAGCCACAAATCACTCATTCTTACCTACTACTACATTTATTTCACCTGTAGGCTGGAGGAGGACTGGGGCCAAACTGATGAGAGTGACTTTGACTTTAACAGCACAGAGCTGGTTATTATCTCATAAGTTTGTGCATCGCTTTGAAATTGAGGGAACAAAACAAAAAATTGCTGAAATGCACTTTTTGCATTGGAGACATTTTTGATTACAGTTTTATTTCCCAAAGCTCATAAGAAATTGATGAATTGATCTTTTACAAGAGCTAAACAGTCAGAAAGGCACAGGAAGTTATGGTTTATTTGAAAGTAAATATTGCAGCTGGATGACCTGTATGTGCAGAACGAAAGAAAGCAAAGAGCCGCGAGACGTCACCTCCGTCACTTTAATCTCAGGAAGCTTCCCTGTGTGCACCATCGCCACCTCCTGTCGGTCCTCTGCACTCAACTGTCAATGGTAACGGCTTTGTAAACTAATGTTGGGAACATACAAGCACACACTTCTTCCGAGAGACATTTGTGGGCGTTTATTCTCTTTTAGGTTTTAGATTGAAATTAAGCAGCTCGGTGTCCCTTCATGGCTGCTGCCTTTTGGCTCTCGCCAATAAGGATCCTCACACGGGCAGAAAAGCCCAGCGAGCGTGTGCATGTTAGCGGGTGGAGGGGAAGAAGGAGGAAGCACTTCTGGGAAAGTCAGTTTACCCAACAAGCACTCAGGAAGCACTTAAGTTGTCACGACAGTATCAGCGCGTGGAGATGATGGCGAGATGGAGACGGGCCGGGCGCAAACATGGCGGCAGCCTCCTATTGAACAGCGGCTACAAAAGCTGAATGGCGACTCTTTCCGAAACTGATCCAGCTGATTCATATTTCAGGAAGAAGATGGAGCCAAAAAGGTTTCCAGCCGCTCTCGCCGTTCCGTCTCCAGGGAACTTCCATGTTACTGAACTCAAACAATAAAAAATTCAAAAAGACACGTTAAAATAGCTGCCAGAGAGGGAATATCTGACATGAGATGTGAGCTCTGATCCACATTCAGCAAATTTAGGCTGCACTCATGCAGCCACTGCAGCACTGCAGAGCTTAAAATATACACACAGCATCCGTGACAGAGAATGAATCACATTTTCCACCATCATTGTTAAAGCTATAATAACATTCCCAGAAATGCTTTTAAGGTCTTGGGACACACATGTGCATCGTTTCTTGAATTTTTTAAATTCTTTATTAATATTCCTCTGATAATAAGGCGTAGAAATGGGGTTTAAATGTCATATGAATCCTTCGATTCTCTTTTTGCTACACCAATTACCTCTCAATATTTATCCAGAACACATATGAGCCTATAAATTAAAAAAGCCAACATTGTTCTGTAAATTTAGAGGGGAAACACTTCCAATGCACAACGAAGTCAATGGTGAACCGAACCATTATCAACGACTTTCCCCTTTCATCAATACCGGCAGCTGTGACCTGACTTACAGAAGCTTTTTCCGTGATTAATCAAACATGTATCTGATAGAAATGGCTGCTTTACTTCGTCAGGATAAACGGTGAGGAACGTTTATTTATGCACAAATCCTCCCTTGTGAATTTGGTCATCACAGCTGCAACCATTAATCGATTAGTTGATTCAAAGACAATTAATCGATAACTATTCAGATGATCAAATAATCACTTGCGTCATGAGTCAGACGATAAACAGATCGGTTCCAAATGTCAGGATCTGTTGCATTTCGTTGTCCTTTCTGACTGTGAATGAAGACTTTTTGGCTTTTTCAATATCACCAAACTGAAGACGTCGCTTTGGGGTCGGAAAAAAATTCATCAATGATTCATCGATTAATTAAGGAAAATCATCTGCAAATGAATTCATGATTAAAATAATGGTGAGAAGTTAAGAAACCCCTTTGAAAACGGCCAATCTAGTTTTAAACCTGCCAAATCTAGCCTCGTTTTGGATTCTCAGCTAGCATAGCACAAAGTTACCCGTCTTAAAATGCTTCTGTTCGGGACGAATACTCAAATGAATGAATTATTTATCACAACACTCGATAAAGACGTCTGTGTGAGGCCTCAGATCTTCTTCACCACATATGGTGCCTCATATTGAAATGGCAGATGCCACCATGACAGAGTGTTATGCAAGTGACTAATACCCTTGTCAGCACACCATCAACCACAGAGGCCGCTCGTCCGCCATCCCATCATCCCCTCGAGGGAGCAGGCGGAGAGCTTCCTCACATTTCGCCAGCGGGACAGTTTCTGATGGCAGCGGCGCCGTGACCAGATCGAGTTTGACATATGCTGCCGTGACGCGTGACAGGCAGGCAAACAGAGGAGCGTCAGGGGAGCCTTGGCGCCGGAACAAAGTCCTGTCAGGGGAAATCCCGCCGCGTACGTGACACACGGCGCCGGTTTTATCACCCCGTGCAGTTCTTTTAATTGATGATACCAGAAGTCGTTCTCAATTTCATTTGTATTCCTCGTATTCTCTCATCCTTTTTTCTCCTCTCCTCCTCCTCCTCCTCCCCTCCCCCAACTTTACTGCCCATCTTTTACATGGAGTCTTTTTTCTTCTGTCACATGAATCCAGTGCAGCCTGAAACCGAACACCATAAAGCTGTCAATCCCGGCAACCGTTCAGCCTTTATTTCATCTCCCCAACGCGCCGTTCGGCTCTTATCCCGTCATTCCGACCACTCGGCCCCAATCCCAGATTTACAACATCCAATTTAGCTCATATTCCATAATCCAAACAATGAATCCTGTTCAATCACTGAGCTCTTTGGATTTCACTTTACTCAGCTCGTGACATTATCACATCCTTGAAGAAAGACTTATTCTATCCAACATTCCATCAAAACTTTTTATCTTTATCCCTTTTTCCATGGTAGGAAATCACTTATCGACTGTATCAGTTTAATGTATTTTCAATGTTAATGTTGTAACGCCAAAGGATGGGGTTCCGATAAACACGGAAACAATTTCTACAGTTCTGTTCCGTGTGAGCTGTTCAACAGACGCACGAGCTGCACATTAGTTGTTTACAAGGACATCAGGAAGCAGCACAGATGCTCGGGCATTAAATGCTCACGGCGGCATACGATTCCTGTGTGGACTAGGCGGTAGCCCGGCGTAGCAATTTAACCATCAACTGCTGCTTTAGCATTAGCTCAGTCAGCTATGACGCTACCGGCAATACTGTTTTGTTGAGAGCTTATGAAACTTAGCAAACTTATAACTCGTATACATCTTCCGCTAAAACTACGGGGAGCTATCTGTATCACCTCTAGAGGCACAAAGTGGCATTACAAGACAGGACGGACCGAGGCTAGCTGGTTAGCATGCTAACTTGGCTAGGCAACACAACCTGAGATCTTTGACTTATTGTAACGTCAACATTGCTGCTTCTTCAAGTGTTCTGGATAATTTGAGGTCATTTTTTGAAAAAAATATGCACTAATCTTACAAACTGCATCTTGAAATTCCGGGTGACCCAACGCAACCGATGAATGAATGTCAACAATGATGTTTTAAAGCTTATAAACAAGCAGGTGACGTGAGGGTGATCCAGCCCTCCATTGTGTTCATTACAACAATGTTCCTCCGATTCATTTCTCCAGTCACATCTGCGGCGCTGAGCTAAATCTCCAACCTTCCTCATTCGTCCTCCTCATCCATCTCATCATCGATCTGCCCACTTCTATCCTCAGTTGTCCTCTATCGCCATGAAACAACACTCATTCGTCTCTCTGCCCTCTTCACTCCATCTGTGTCCCCTCGTTTAGTTTCTCCTCGCTGCGATCCTTCCCTCTTTACATCCATCCCTCCTCCTCCACCTCCTCATTACCTCTCTTTTGTCTGACAGTGCTGCAGGCGCTCACCAATTCTCAGCTACAGTCGGAATCTCACGCTGGAAATGACATCGGGCGCAATATCACCTCTGGAACATTAGGACTTAATCACTGAGCACTTTACATACTTCGACTCTCAATGCAGTCGCAATGGAAGTGACAGAATGACCAGAGGGGGCAGAGAAGGCAGAAAGAACCCCAGCAGTGCACTCCAGGAGGCGCTACTGTACACCAGGATTAGAGCAAAGTGCTCTGCACAATTTTCCAGGAGTCAAAGTGACTTCTGAAGGTTTTAATAACCATTATAAAAGAAAAAAAAAAAAAAGGAGCAAAACGTTAAAGAAGCAAGAATGAGCAAATTTATGGCTTGAAAAATGAAACAGTGACTGATTATCAAAAACAGCTGGCAATGAATTTTACTTGGATCCACAACTAACTTGGATCCCACTAATTTCTCTGAAAAAATCCCTGATGGATCACAGTGGTCAGTTTTTCCTTTCTACACTATTAAGATGAGGATTCTAGCACGTCTCTGTTATCTCTGTTATGATTCAAAGACATATAGAGACTTTTTGCTCAGGCTGCACAGATATTAGCGGCTGAAGATATTAGAGGAAATTACATCACAATAAGCAACTATAAATATTACTGGCTGGTGGTCATATGCCTCTGTGAGTCAGACGGGGGTGGTACTGAAAGTACAATGGCGGGGCAAGACGAAGGCCTGGGCTGCTTTCTGTGGTGATCCCACTATACTGCAGTGACCTTTGACCTCCAAAATTTAACCAGTTCACCCTCCAGTCCAAATGCAGATTTGGTGCAAATTTTACAAAAACCCCTCAATGCATTCTGGGTATGTTGTTCTCATGAGATTTCAGCTCAGAGTGACCTTGACCTTTGACCTGCAAAGGTCTACCATTCAAAGCCAGTTGTCAGTGGCTTTGATCTGAGTTTGGTGACCTTGACCTTTGACCTACGACCCCCAAAATCTAATCGGGCCATCCTTGAGTCAGAGTGGACGTTTGTGTAAAGTTGGAAGAAAATCCTTTGAAGTGTTTTTTAGATATGGCCTTCGAAAGAATGAGCCAGACGGATGGACGGAAGACCCAGAAACATGATGCTGCTGGTGCTGACTTGTGGTGGCGTGGAGGCGTAAAAACGCCCGGGCAGACACTTGTGAACCTTTTCTATCGCACAGTTTAAACAGTTAAATCGGTGAAGGAAGGACTGTGGCATTAAAGATGGAAGAGTGCTGGAAGAAGTAGGTGGTAGGAACAAAGAGGAAGAGAGAGAGGGGGGATGCAAGACAGGAGAAATGATGAACAAAGAAGAGAAAGAGCTGCCCAGAGCAAACGTTAAATTGGACTCTAAACTACGGCCGACACACTGACTGACAGGCTGAACAGATCTCACAACAAATTCTGGTTATTAGCGATGCTGTGTGTCCTTAAACCCTGTTTGAAAACACACTGACATTCACAGACAGCAAAACAGAGTGGAAATTAAGTCGCAACCCTCAGATCCTCGTCAGCAGATGCTCAGAACTTCCACATCTGAGAGGCAGAAACCCCCCACAAAGAGAAGAGGCTGGATCTTCGCAGGATGGCGTCTTCTCATCCTTTAAAGTCTCAAACACAGAGGGAAGAAGAAGAGGCAAGACTGAAAAGTGTTTGACAAAGCGGCAAACACATATGGTAACAAAGCTGAGAGAGAAGAGGCGCCGCCATGTTTGTCTCTGTAGAGCCGTTCAAAGGCTGTCGCTTTCACAGCTTCATCTGCACATGAAACCGTCAGGAAAAAACATCATCTGCAAGCCGCCTTAATTACCCGCAGTGTCTTCTGCTCTGAAAACTGATTATTTATGTACACATACAAACAACTATTTCTCTTTAACGGTGAGCACCGCTGATGTTTTCAGTCTAAAGCATTTAACTGACGGCAAAAATTTACATATCACACAACGCTGCAGAGCAAAGCATCCACTCATCCAATCCAGTTCAACCTTGTGGAAAACTTTTCTCACCCGACGGGACGGCGACACCACGGGCGGACGGTTCCGAACGTAGCGGCGGGTCGGACTGAATCAGCCTCTCTGCGAATGAGCTCAAAAGGTTGTTCCATCCAAAGAAAACTGGGAACATTCAGATTGAAGGAAGCTGCCGTCTATAGTCCTTATGCATTTTATCCTTTAGCAAATTTCCATCTGCCCACTTCAAAATGTTCAAGTGGAAAACTGGTTTCATCCATTAAATATAACTATCAGACATTATAATTATATAGTGTATTAACAGAGATTTCCTATCTATTGATAACTGGCGAATCATCTACGTAATGTAAGCAGAAACTCAGAGGAACTTCAGTAACCCTGAGCTGGAAATCCAAGATGGCTGCTATGGGCATGTTAAAGCTGTACATCAATATGACTGAAAAAAAATATTTACAAAATCCTGAAGGGACTGATTGCAGGACAGGTAAACAAAGTGTAGAAAACTCATTATATTAATCTGTATGCAATTAAATCATTCAAAAAGTAAATGAAGAATTTCCCCCGTATTGGCTTCTCTGCACCGTCTCCCTGTTAAATCCAGAACTGAATTTAAAATCCTTGTTCTCACCTACAAAGCTATTCATGGTCAGTCACCATCTTATCTTGAACAGCTCATAGTACCCTATCGCCCATCCAGAACCTTACGCTCCCAGGATGCAGGGTTATTGGTGATCCCAAGAATTTCCAAAAGTAGAATGGGAGGCAGAGCTTTCAGCTATCAAGCTCCTCTCCTGTGGAACTATCTTCCAGTCTTGGTACGGGAGGCAGACACACTCTCTGATTTTAAGAGTAGGCTTAAAACCTTCCTTTTTGATAAAGCTTATAGTTAAGGCTGGCCTATCTAGCCCTTAGTTATGCTGCTATAGGCTTAGGTTGCTGGGGGAACACTCCATGATTCACTGAGCTTTCTTCTCTCCCCCCTCTGACTCAGACTCCTTCTCTGCTCCTGTAAATGTCCATATCCTTACACTAACTGTACTTCTTCCCCGGAGTCGTTGTGCTTTACCATCCTGCAGGTTTTTCTAGGTCGCGGTGGGAGGTGCTGCTGTGGTCCTGCCTGATGCCCCCTGGCCACATTAGGAAAGGAGATCCTGTGACTTGGATCCTAAGCTGGATTGACCAGCACAAATCGGGATCCAATGACTTCTGGACCGACAGACTATACCCGCGTCTAAGATCACTAGCCTTCACATCCGCCTGGATTTATAGATTCCACATCCTCTTGGACTTACAAATTTCATAAACAACACACAAGTCTGGATACATGGACCACTATGACTCCTGAACAAACAGACTACGCCTGCTTCTGGGTCAAGAGGTTTCTCATACATCTGAATTTATAGACGCATGAGCTCATCCATTCCAACTAATCTGCTATTTTCATGTTGCCGTGTTCTGTACAAGTGACATGTATGTCAACGTCTGTCCGTCCCAGGAAGAAGGAGCCTCCTCTGTGGTTCTTACTCAGGTTCTTATTTCTCCCTGTTTGGGTTTTTTAAAGTTTTTCCTCAGGGTCTGAGGGCAGAGGGGGTCACATCTGTACAGTTTTGTCAAAGTCCAGCGAGACAATGTGTAATTTGTGATTTTGGGCTGTACAAGTAAAATCTGATTTGATTTGAATTTAATGTCATAAAACCAAAAATTAAAAATGCAGTGTCCTTGCTCAGTTAAACAGCTGGACAAGCTACAAAGCAACCAAGAGGCCTGTTTTCAGTGTAGTTCAAATGCAGAAAATCGTTTGGAGAATTCAGATGTGTTGCAAACACAGTCACACACATCTTCAAGTTCAAAAAGCACAACAGAAAGTACGTCTCTGCTCGACTGTTTCGTCGTCGAGTGTGATTGAGTGAAATCTTTCAGCTCATAGCCTGAGACCAACACTTGAACAACACTGAGAGCCGCCCAATAATCACACTTTTCAAATATTTGTGCCAGGCAGCTCCATGTCTCTCTGAAATATCTGTTTCTGTAATCTCACCGCGACACTCAGAGCGGCTGCTGGTTGCACGAGGTCTGAAATTGAGTAATTTGAAGACAGCGCAGTGGAAGATGGGAGAGGAGTGCGGGAGAAAAAACCCCGGGCGCCCGCTGAAATGGCAGTTAAGGTCGGCGGTGGGAATGTATGGGCTCGAGTCGGAGCAGCGGCTGCGAGAGAGCGGCAAAGTGCTGCAGGGACTCGGGGAATACCCTCCACTAAGACAACGCTCTTAGTGGGAGAACAAACGGATCCGTGCACACAATAGCTTAAAACAAACCTGGATGGGTATAAAAATAAGCCGACCAGCCCAGGGGAAACACGTGCGTCACGAACCAAAGACCGAAAACACGCAGAGTTATCAAAATTATTGCAAATCTTTGCTTCATTTTTCTCCTCTTACCTTGACAGGATCCATTGATTTCCTCAAATCCCGGCTGGCAAACGCATTTCCCGATGGGCACCAGCCACTCTCCCTCTGTGCTGCAATGCATCCTGGGAGGCTCATACAGAGGCAGGGAGTTGTTGACGCAGCGGCCCACCACCTCCACCAGCTGCGAGGCCTCCGAACCCGGGATGGTGTCGGGGAACTCGGCCAAACTCTTCACCAGAAACGGGCAGCGTTTGTAGAAAACGCGCACCGACACCAAGGCGATACAGGCCCCCAAATCCTGGAACGCCAGGTAGAAGCCCTTCCGGGTCAACGGGCCCAAGTCGCGAACTTCGGTGTTGAGCTTCATCACGCGGTCCCCGAGGTCCAGCTCGGTGAAGCTCTCGTCGGCCGCAATGGTGTCAATCTTGATGTATCTGCTCTCCTTCATCACCCTGTTCTCCGCCTCCGTCATCCCGGTTCCGTCCCTCATCGTTCCTTCCTCCATTTCCTCCTCATCGCCGTCCGTTTCGTAGTAGTACATATTAAATGTCTCCTTGCAGGTGCCGCCGACGCCGCCGGGCAGGCTGTTGCAGTCTCTCAGCGTGAACTTGAGCTCGATGAAGACCCGCTGGGCGCCCTCGGTCAGGATCCAGTTGGTGTGGAGCCAGTTGTTCTGGTTCTGCTCCATGACCCGGCACACTTGGTAGGTGTGGATGGGAGCGTAGTCCTCGTCGACTTCGCCGATCTCCTCCCACTGAGGCAGAGAGAAGGAGATTCATGAATGACAACCGACAGAACAGGATGAACCTCGTTTTGAACTGGGTAACAAACATCACCACTCGGAGTTCCTGCTTTGAAATGCTCCAACCATTTCTGTGCCCCACAATGCACTGGGAAAAATAGTGCACACTAACGGTCGCTAGCGCAGCACTACAGACCATCATGCATTGCTTGGACGGAATAAGGTGAAAACGAAACCAGGAAGATGGTGCAAAGTTTAAAAAAAAAAAAAACCACGATACGATATCGATGCGGATTTTTCGCACAACGATTCAGTATTTTCTGTCACAAATTCAGCTGCGATTCGATTCAGGCGCCTGCGATCGACATCAGATGATATTATTTCCTCAGTTAACACAATCGGTTACTTTTCGGCTTGACATTTAAATGAAAGATGGGAAAAACATGTTTCAGATTCTATAGAATCTCAACAAAAGCCACAGTCTCTTGGTGTCACTGAACGTGCCATCGTCTGTTGGTCTTCATTTGCAAGTTCATGAGGCCCATCTGGGCGGAGTCTGTGAAACAGGTGTGGAATTTCAAAATAGAGGCATATCTTAAACACACCAATATAGATAGTTTGTTTAACTTTCAATCCATTTGATTAGATTGTTGGTCAGCCAATAATTTCTATTTTATTTTTATCTTATATTATATTTCTTTTTTATTTTATCAATTTTTTTTAATCCATTTTGTTTTTTATTTTGTATGTACATCGTCTGTGGAGTGTTTCCAGACAGTTTAGTGGCGTTTTTATGCAAAGCAAAGGGAAACCATATGACTTTGGTCACAGCCCATATCAGATTTTTGGCAGCGTTTAGTGACAGGAAGTTGACACTCATTGCGAGTATCTGCCATATTGGAGAGCAATGAACGGTAACGACACACCTGGACTGCGTTACATCCAGTAACATCTTATTATTATTATTATTATTAACAGTACAATTCCTAAAAACTGCTCCACACGGTGATGTGTGGTTGCCATTCACAGACAAGCTTTTTTAATGCTTTTATTGTGTTAATGTTTGCTGTCAGCCAATTTTGACAAATTGCGCCTATAGGACCACTGAATTGAAAAATAAAAGTAAGACGGGCATTGACGCACTGCTGTTCGAAATAATCATTAGCAAATATAACCCAAATCACTGTTAACAGATTAAATTAATTTAATCGATTAAGTCCAAGACGGCCCACACGCGATCGGATCAGTTATTAAAGGCACAGAGAAAGAAACAGTGTTTCAATCAGCTAGTAGCCACCTGTGCTAACTCTGCAGCCATCCTGCGGGACCTGCTGGGAAGGACAGGCGGTGACAAAGGGCTCTTCCTACATGTCAGCTTGTGATAGAGGACAGGCAACATGTAGCTAATGTAGATCATCATTTTATCACATCAGCGTCAGCTCAGACTTCAATGCCAACATTAGCCGGACGACACATCTCAACAGCTATAAAAACAGATTCTTACCATTTAATTTCGACTTTAAATTAATTCTATTCACTTGTCAAACTAACTGACAGATGCACAGATAAATGAGAGTCTGCAGTGGCGTCTGCCGGAGAGGCTAAAGATTGGGTGTGTGTGTGTGTGTGTGTGTGGAGGTTGCAGATAGCTGAATAATCCCTTCTAGCTCATTTCCTCGCCACAGAAAAGAATGAGATTCTGTTACAGGGGATATATATGCAGTTAACATAAATGAGGGGAGGAGTTTGTGTCAGCAGAAAAAAAAAAGAATTAATGTGGTTAAAAGTGTGTTCATGTGTGCATAGTGTACATCAGTGTGTGTGTGTGTGTATGTAAATGACTGTGTGTGAGACAGCGGCATTAATTCCCTCCGCAGCTCTCCCGGGACGTGGCTATTATCTGCATCACTAGCACTCTCCCGTGGCTAATACAGGCGCTTCATCATGTCACCGTAATGTGGCCGGAGGGAGCAGACTATGATCTGGTGTTATAGCTTAATAGCCCATATTAATCACTCCTCGCCGTTGCCGTTGTTTACAACCTTCCGGCTTTTGTCTTTTCTCTCCCTCGTCTCTGTCTTGTTCTCCATCTGCCTCTTTTTCTTTATCCATTCCATCCTAATTCAGGCTTTGGTTCCAAATAATTCAGCTTCGGTTCTGAATGAATGACGACACTCTTATTAAACATGTTGTCTTAAATACATTTAACAAGCTCAGCTCTTCAACAGGTTAACTTAAAGGAACAGTTCACCCGAAAATTAAAACTCCGTCAGTAGCTACTCAACATAAAATGACTCCCTGCAGCTCGTTTGGTGTAAAGCATCTACGGAAGCACTGAGATCCAAAATTTGCACTTTTAAATATGTGTAAAATTCTTAGCTTAGCAGCTGCGGTTCAGATCTCAGATTTTTTTTTAAAAATGGATGAAATTTGGAATATTGGAGCGGTTTGCATCAGTATTTTGTCATTTCTGAGTGGCCAGCTTCTTCTGTAGTTTAGGAGAAAACTGCAACGTCGTTTCACTGTGAAGCTCCAGAAATGTCCTGGCAGAGCTTGTAGGCGAGTTTACAGTAAATCTTTCATCACCGTTCTCTAATGAGACAAAAATGACAAACAAAACAAGGTGAATTCTAGTACAAACCCCCCCTTTTCGCTTACACGCCCTAAAACAAGTCAAATCAAAAGATTTAATGACAACGTGTAAGAAATTCATCCAACGTAAACACTTAAAACTGCTTTTTAAATGCCCACGTCTACAAAAGAGCACAAATAAGGTACTGAAACACTGAAACTACACTCACGGTACAGTTCGCTATCTCATAAATAGACCCATTTAATAAAAAGACCCTATTTACAGCCTGAGCCTATGAACAAACTAACATACTTTAGCAGAACAATTTTATTGAAATTCCACTAACAGAGTCAATAAAAACTCGGAACATTTTAAAACATATGGAAACAAAAACCACAGAAAAATCATTTTAATTTTAAGTCTTTCACTTTCACTGCATGCAGATCCAATGTAGAGACTTAAAGGTGCTGAGTTGGCGACGTACAGACGCCTTAACAAGAGCGGGTGTGACTTCCTGAAGGTCTCCCCCAGACTGCAGCCCAATGGCTCCCAGTGCCGACATTAAGCCTCTTACTGGTTAGATCGCACAGATCCACCAGCCTGTTGTGAGCTTTACGCAGCTTAACACACGCACACACACACACACACACACACACACACACACACACACACACAGACACACACACACACAGGGAGCAAAGCGCTCTGCGCAGGTGGGCTACGTACCCCAACACTCTTTGTTGGGCAGTGGTGATGTGACAAACCGTCTGATCTGAGGCCCAGTTCAGTGGACGGCTGCTCGGCTCGGTACCGTTAGCATCGCTGATCCAGTTTGAACAAAACCCGTTCGTTAGTCAGGCCCCGCCCACAGAAAACTTGTGTGCTGCTTAATTTTGATGAATGGCTGGATGCTGTAAAAAGTCATTTCTTGATTTTAAGTCATTCTTTCCTCCCTGAAAGGCCCCTGTAGGCACGCCTCTCACTCCTCGCAGAGAGTGTGTGTGTGTGTGAGCCACATCCAGCAGCGGACCCCCTGGCGTTAAGTCCATAAAGCCGTGTCCAATTTATTATGACCAACCATCACTGCCGACCGTCACAACACCGTAATGGAACTGTGCTCAAACGGGCCAGGACCCCTCCCCCCGCTCCGCTCTGCCTTTTCATTTTATCCCTGTCCGTCATCATTTTCCCTCCATTCTCCCTGTAATTATCCGAATGCGGGTCCAGAAAGGGTGTTCGACCGCCCCCTCCCTGTTCCGTCGAGGTCAGCTCGGCGTGTTGGGCCGCTGGAGGCACGATCTTGGATCTTTCATCCTGATGGGAGCTAATGGACACGGACGGATCTGACAGAAGATAATCCATACTCCTCCTAACGGCACCGTCCCTCCTCGCTTGCCTTTCTTTATCCTCGTCCCGTCGATAGAAGCAGATAAGGGCGTCCACTAAACGCCACAGCATCGGCAGCCTCCCCAGGCAGACAAATGCCGGCGCGGTGCAGCAGGAACAGGAAGTCACGGAGGCCCAAACAGCCACGACGAGGAGGCGAAATTTCTCAGCGTCTGTTTATCCTCACCTTCGTCTTTATTTTCTATCCGTTGGATGGATCCAATCTCTAGTTTTCTGCTGATTTTTTTTCTATTTTATACTGATTTAAAGACAATCGTCAGATTTCCTGCCAGAGGTCAGTTTTCATTTCACATCAGTGTCGTTATCAAGTCATTTCCTTACTCATTTACTTTGGAGTTTGGCCGTTTTGATGCTGACTGCTGTGCTGCGGTGTCCGGCACACAAAGAGCCGCAGGACGACACCTCGTCCCTCTGAGGCCACGGGGAACCTGGTTTCCTCAGTCCTCTCTGCCTCCCACCACCTGGTTCACCTGCCAAGTCACACTCCAAACTTACACCAGAAAAAGCCCTTCGGTGGACTTGTTGCTTCAGGATGAAGTGGGTGTGAAGTAGAGAGGAAGTTCAGCCAGTTCAAGGAGCTCGCTGAGGCTTTTCAGTGACAACTTAAGCCCTTAAACCAAAATATTCACATTGTACAGTCGTCACTCTGGAGCTGCCGTGTCAGTGCGGTGCTGCTCGTCAGGATGTGTCACAACGCTTCAAGGTCACCCATCACGTTTCAAACGCACGCCGAGGCTTGTGGGGACAGACAGGGTGGTAACGAGGAAGAGGAACCGGGAGACAGAGGAGAAAACGAGGGATGAAACAAACCATCTGGAGCTCGAGACAGAAAAACATCTCATTCAGCCACAGAAGAAGACGGCTGCCAACTGTTCGGTCCTATAAATACTGACAAACATAAGGAGCATTATGCGAAACACCAACAAGGGGATCAATTATTTTGTCAGACCTGTTTGTCGCTTCAACGTCAGACAACAATTAATTAAAATCTGCATTAAAAGGGCGCCATTATCGCATCGTCTTATCGCGTCCGCCCACCCTCAAGGCGCCTATTTGTGCTTCGCAGAAACCCCGTCTTCATTCGTACGATTGTGCACGCGGCTGCTTTTGTCAGCGCTATCAGTGCCATCTGCATACAGCCACGCGGCGGCACGGAGCTGGAAAACGCTGCGGTCAGCAGTGCTCAGCCGCCGTCTCGGCTGCATATTTGCCAACAGGATTTGTGACTATATGCGAGATTCTCTCGTGTGGATGCACAAATGAATTCCTGTTCAAATCGAGCCCGGGAGGTCAGGGAATTTAATTTTTCCCAAGGAAAGGTGGCAGATTCGTCTCGTGAGTCGCGTGACTGCAGAACACATTATATGGTCTTTTTTTTTTTTTTTTTTTAAAAAACAAAAAAAAAAACATTATTATTATACTTTTTGTCGCGTGACTGCAGAACACATTATTTTGTTTTTTTTTTTTTTTTTTTTTAAAAAACAAAAAACAAAACATCATCTCTTTTCCATATAGAACACCGAGATCCTCCAACGCCACTCAGACCTTCTCCAATTAGCCCACACCCTGGGAATACTGGGAAATTCAATTCCTGGCAGGAGAAAGGATATATTCCACGGTGACTTTGACTATCTTTATTCATGAATTCAATTTAGCCTGATAACGGAGGGAAAGTTCGTGCAAATTAAACCACCTTTAACCTCGATTAAACAGCCGACACTTCAACCCGAGTTTACAGCTGAAACTGTGCCGATGAGCAGCAGATGATCGAAGATATCGTTCATTGATATTCTGTAAGTGAACCTTTTGTTAGGCAGATAATATTAATAAGTTAAAGATGTGTAACTGGGAAGAAGAAGGGAAAATGTTTTAACTGGACGGTTTGATGTGTTTTCATGAGCAACACATGTAAATCTGGAATAAGTGTTCAAACCAAAAGCTGTTTATTGGCTCACCTGGAGCCAATAAGGGCTTTAATGTCTCAACTATTCAATTTAACATCAAAATAAATAAAACTAAATTTACCGCAGTGCAGCTACGTGTCTCTGGACGCCAGTGAATTTCCATCCATGTCCGACTCAGAATATCTGTCGTGACTGATGGAGAGTTTGATCGCCTGAAGCTCAGTTTCACCCGAATCAAAGAGCTCACAAACGAGTGAGATGCGTCAAATCTGGATTTTACTGCAGAGACACTACAAATTTTGGATGAATTCTTCCCACAAACAGGACAGAAGATCTGTGCAGGCTGATCACTTGTTCTGTTATGGAATTATGGAGTTGAATAACGTCCAGAAAAACAGTAAAGTAGACATTTTGGTCATAAAATGTCATGTTTTTATCTTCATTATCCTCGTTATTGGGTTTGGACCTTTGACCCGTGTCCACTGTAATAAATGTAATTTAAATCCATCAGGGCGACAGTTACACCAAATCTGTAAATATTTCCCTCCCGGCGTCTCTCAGACATCACGTAGAGAATAAAAAGGAACTGTTGCCAGTGTGATGGCAAAATTTCAACGAAGACTTTCTAGTAAATTAAAGCTTCGATGTGAATGAAGTGTTTCTGATTACTTTTGATTTGAAAAGATACAGGTGATGATTTGTGTTAACAACTGTATTAATGAAGTGTGTATTGCAGTAACTTTAACAGGGCAAACGGAGCGGATCAAAACAGAGCTGTGTATGAGTATATTCCAAGTGTTGTATAATACACAAGTATTGTAGCACGTAACATAACTTTAGATAGCAAAACCTGCGTCAACTACTAACTGGTTAGAGCTCCCCCTGGCGGCCAGGCAGTCCCATACTGCTAGCTCTCCCCACCGACACGGCGTGAACAGAATCTTGGAAAACTCACCCCGTTTTTTGGATAGGCCACCCAGCCGAGGTCTCCCATCACAGAACGAGAGTCCAGCAGGTTCACTGGTGAAGAGCAGAGACACAGACGGTTTTAACAAACAGTAGAAAATCTCTTCCAGGTCAATACGAACAGACAGAAAACTTTTCCATCTGGAGAAAACTGGTAGAAAATGAAAAGGACAACTTTTGGTGCAAACTGACTGAAATGCCAAGAGTCATGTTGTGAGTCAGAGTTGACCGAGCACTTGGCAGAGAGCGCCACCGAGTGGCACTTATCTATTTACACCCTTCGGACGGACTTCGGGGAGTCTCGTTGACCAAAAATGTCCGCCGCTCAGCTCAAACTGACTCGTGAATGTCCTCCAGTGGTAGAAGTCAACACCACACAGCAACTAGTGAAAAGCACATCTCCGTTATCGGATAATATCAGACAAACATGTGACACGCCTCCTTATGGCCGTTCCTGCCCGCCGTCTCGCCACCGCTCAGGTCGGAGTTCAGCTCGTCCTTTATCTCGCCTGCGATAACGTTCGGCTCGTTCGGTGCCACGCAGCCTGAGCTCCAGCAATAAGACAGAAAGTAGATATCAATGAGAGCTTGTTGAGTTCGACGTAACAGGGTACAGGGTGCAACGCCGCCAACCTCACGAGGAGGTCACACATCCAAATTTACTCCTTTTGCTCCTTTTTTTGCATATTTCAGAGTGCATGATAATCATTGATTTAATGCTTAAGTGCAGCCTGAACAGGTGATTGACATGTGATGCCGTCAGCAGCGTCTCCATTTTAATTATTATCTATATCTCTGAATGTTATCACACCCGTGTTCCTGTCACGAACCACACGTCATTCAAACTGCAGTTAAAGGTAACAAATCTGTGGATGAAATGTCATCTTACTCCCATTTGACACATTATTATATTTAAATGTAAACGTGTTTGATGCATATATTTTCCCATAAGGGCTAAATTTAGAGTTGCTCTGCGAAGGCCTCACACTTTGGAGAAGCTCCGCACACCGCAGCAGGAGCCGATCGTGGACGCGTCTTTCGCCTCAGAGGACAAATTCACAGGATGTGTCTGTGATCACTGATTTCCTCATGACATGTTTTATTTTCTTCTCTCTTCTCTACTAAAAACAGAGCAGAAAGGTTGAAAGACCTTTAAATATCTTGGTCAGGATGTTAAGGCAGCTCTGTGACTTCAGATAAAAGGGTCTCAGCACCAGGACTGAATACCCAACCGGGTCCAGACACGGTCTCTCAGGCCCGCAGAGGCCAGTCTGACAGCAGGAGGCGCTCACAGCGGCTTCGGCCAGGTGGGACGGGAGGGAGGTGACGGGTCGTCAAGTTTGGTTAAAGAGAGAAACTTGAACTCAGATGGTATTTTGGTTCAGTAAGGAAAAGAGGCTTTGACTTTCATTTTACAAGTTTTTTCACCATGGTAATGTCATTTTTATGCCAAGTTTGAGTTGCGGGTACTTTTTACAACACTGTTTTTTTAATCAAAAAACTGTCACTTTTATCTGCACAAAAGTTAAACATTCACGTACTGTTCTGAGCTGTCAACAACAGGTTTCCTGGTGTAACATTAACGCAGAGCCAACAGTATCACTGTACCAACGAGCTTGGGTTATTCACCAGGTAATCCCATAAATCCTGTCCCCTTCCTCAACCAGCTGTTGAGAGCAGCGCCCTGATAAGATGATTGAACCCTGCCCCGAAAGGAACAGACATCCGCCGTGACAAGGTGGAGTCAGCACAAACACACACGCCGTCCGCGCCGCTCTGCACGGAACAATAAAAGATGTCCTTAGGAGGCGATTAGACGACTAATTAGGCCATAAAGAAGAGATAAGTGATGCTGAACTAGATCATAAGGGATACGTTACCGCTCTCCCTCTCTCCGAGGATCACAGCGGCTAACAAGTTCCAGCTCAGCCCTGACAGCCGTCTACACATTTTCAAATTATTGAAATTATTATTGAAAATCATCAGCGAGACTCTGATTTAAGGACGGTGACTTCCAGTGACATTTCTTCAAGGATCCTCCAGGTTGTTCCAATATGCTGAACAGCACCTGGCGGTTTTATAGTTTACTGAGGGGATTTCTCCTTCAAATGACAGCTGTGCAGTTTAACCGATTCATCTGACTTATTCATAAAATGCACACATTTATCACCCAAACTTCAGAAAACACAGTTAAAGTCTAAACTTTCTTCAACAGGCCAACGTCTTTACACCGTTTGCACGTCAAGTTAAAGTCCACATGAGACAGACGTTTGCTTGCTCATCCGATTCTTGGACAAACAGTCACGTAGGGACGGACTTTAGCGTCAGAGCTAAATGTGCGTTAGACGTTCTCCTAGCCGACTCTGGCCTGTTAATTGTCGATACGACTTTCCAAACATGACACAAACGGGGCCGACGGAGCACCTGATGACGGCACCAAGCTGGGTCAGCCAACGGGACCTCTGCAGGACTAACTGATCCAACAGCACCTACAAACAGTCGTGCTCTCCGCCCATCACGATACCATTCAGTTCATCAGGACACTCAGGAAACCACCTGGGATCTGGATTCTCTCAGATCAAACTGGCCTCAGCTCATGTCAGAGGCTGCGGTTTGTCTCTGGCCACGTTCAGAGGCTCAGTCGTCAGCAGTTAGCAGTTAGCAGTGAGTAAAGCGTCTGCTCACCAGGAAACTCTAAACCAGCAGAGGACACTAGGAAAACCAGGATCCAGTTTTACTCAAATTAGTAAATGAAGTTGTTTTTGTAGAGTAATCAGTGAAGCCCCGCCCCCAGAAAAACTTTGGATTCAACCTTCAGACATGAAACGCTAAGCTAGCTGATGCATATGGTTCCTATTGGCTAATGTAGGACAACTTTTGTTTCCCAGA
>KV751375.1:1262166-1282348 GCA_001698575.1 Mola mola | reverse complement strand
AAAAAGAAAGTGGGGGGGGGGTGAAACATTTTTTTTCCCAAAAAAAAAAAAAAAAAAAAAAAAATCAGATTTTGGTATAAAAATGGAAAGAAACTGATGTTTTTGTAATGTTTGTGATGAACATTGTTCAATCGGAGCACTGTGTGACCGTGGATTGGGTCTAAAAGGTTCACACCAGCTCAGCTGTCATGTTTGGTTGTAGCATTGACATGCTAACGTGTTTCACTGGCCCGTTTCCTGTCTGACAAGCAGGCAACGTGCAATGAAGCCAAAATGCACCTCTCTTGTCTGATCAACAGCAAAGAGGATCGAAGTGATGGGTTTCAAACTGCTCGATCAATCCGCCGCACGAGCTCAGCATATGGATGCAAATGAGAGAGAGAAAACTGAGGGGCCAAACTGGACGGCGTCAGTGTGCAGCGTGACGGGATTTAATCCCACATTAAGACAAAGCTTGAGACGGGAAACGGGCCAAAGCCCCGATGATTCCACCAAGAAGCCCAGCGCGAGCTGGGAAACGCTCTCATTTGACTTTTTCAATTCCAACAGATCAGCCCAACGACAGTTACGCGGGCAGAGAACCAGGATCCATTGCAATGCAAGAAATTAATGAAATTAACAAGCAGATTGGTGTCGAATGACAGCCTCTGGCTTCACGGGTGCTTTTATTGTTGAAGAGAAGTTGACAAGTTCAGTCATAGTTGACAAAAAGCACAAATGAAAAGAGGATTTCCTCTGATAGAAGAAGGTTATCACAGATTGACTCTTCTCACAGACAGAAACTCGGCTTCCTTAAAATGTAATTTCGTGAAATTATTGACAGTTTGGAGAGATGTGAACGCACTTCCAAATGTCTGTAAACAATGCAGCGAATCCCAGGATTCAGAGGAAGAGGAGCCGATCCAGCTGACTTGTCTTCGTCCGCTGCCCCGCAGTGACACCTGAGTCCAGACTTGGATCCCAGAAATGAGGCCTGATGGACGTCCGCTCCGTCCCGGGTGATGCCGCAAACAAGGCGTTCACGCGCGCGGCGTGCGCGACAACAGCAGGGGACCAACGCACATCTGACGCTCAGGCGCGCGTGCACCGGCGCACACATCTGGACAGATTTGCGCCACATTCTGCGCGGAAGTGCCGAACGGGAGAAATAAGCAGCTTTAAAGGACCGTTCCGTATCTTTACAGAGAACCGAACCCTTTGCAGAGAAATACTCGTCACACAACTCTGACCTCTAGTAAGACAATTAAAACTTTAACATCACAATCTAACGCGCTTCTTCCTTCACGGTCCGTGTGAACTGAGGCGAGCCCGGCGGGACACGGTGTCACACCGACCGAACGTCCGACGCTCCGGAGCCTCGACACGGCCGGTCCGAGCCGGTTCACCCACAAGTGGCGTCGTTTACCTTCATTGGCGGGGGTGCCCCAGGCTCCGAGCGACGCCAGACCCCAGAGCCACGTCCACGTCCACGTCCACGTCCACGTGCCCAGCCGAACGCCACAGCCCCCCCGGGGAGATCTCATGGCGCATCCAAAGATCCTGAACTGCAGCGGCGTCGGTCAGCGCGAGGCGGGACTCCGTGCGGGAAGCATCGGCGTCGGGGAGCGTCCGCGCGGAGAGGAGCTGCCTCGTGCACTGCGGCTGCAGGTTGAGAGGAGCTGCACGCGCTCCGGCGGGGGGCGGAGCCTCCAATCACGGAGCCTCCACAGGTGAGACTCTGACCCTGACCGAGTCCCGGACCCGTTTCTGACACGCTCACACACCGGCTGACGGAGCTGTCGTTCGCGCACTATGACGCGCCTCCAGCAACTTTTCCGTGACACGCCCCCGAACCAATAAGAGGAGAGATCAGGGATTTAAAGGCGCAGTTCACCTCCCAGCTCCTCCTCTTCCGGTCTCCCAGATGTGACGCAGCTCGATGACATGTTACTTTTACATATTTTAAGGGTCCAGTTGCACGCTGGACCTTTAATTTAGGATTTCTATATCTATAATCCTCATGACAATGTTAAATTGAGAGTGAAATCACTTCACATCGAAACCTGCTGAGTCTTTGTAACTAAAAACAATTAAAAATAATGTAGCGAAGAAGAAGACCCACCCCATTAAAAGGCGAAAAAAGAAGATGGAGTGGGAGGAGTTTGGTGTTAGCGGTCTGTTGGAAGTTTGGAGAATCAGACTGCAGAGAAGAAAGGGGGCGTTTCCCACCATCGAAGAAGCGCGTCAAGCTCGGGACAGGCGACGTGGTCGTAGACAGACCGTAGTTCGGTGGTCAGCCGAGCTGTTGATTGCATTCTACCACCTCACCGTTAGAGGTCGCTAGTGGGCCTTTTAAAACAGCAACGTCTCTTCTCAGAAATCACGACCCTGTTACTCACGATTATCCTCAGAGTTCGTTCTGAGCAGTTTCACGGAGGAACTGTTTTCTTTCGTCTCACTGTGAGTCTCCCTTCGTATTTCATCAGAAGCTGTAAAAATTGAGCGCTGTGAAAGCAGAATAATTTGCCCTGAAGTGATCACAGTTGCATTAGAGGCGATGAAATAATATCATATGAAAATATAATATAAAACAATGTAACGGTACACAAACAGTCATGTAAACGAAGGAGGTAAAGCTGTGATTTGCTTGTTTTAGTGGCAGTTTCATGTTGTGGCAGAAACATCATTATTTTCCTCTCTGCTGCTGGGTGACGTTGTTGCTTTACAGCCAACCTGAGGCCACATGACGAGTGGAGGTGTGACAGATGTGGGGTGAAGCTTCGCCTCTCTTTGAAATCTGCTGATATCCCTTGGTCAGCTGGAATATATGAGGTATTTTTTACAAATAAGTATTGTGTAAATTCTGGCTTTCCGTAACAGAGGTTACTGGTTAGGTTCTAACATGGAGGTCAAAGGTCAGTATATCTGCAGATAAATGAGTAATTTATCGCATTAAATGATTAATTTAACCCAAACTGATCAGAAAAATGAAAATATATCAAACAAACCGTCTTTGGTTTATTTGAGGCTTTTAGTTTAGCTCCAATCCTGCCTGATACAGCTGAGCAGGAGGGGTTTATGAGCTGTACTGCAGCCAGCCACCAGAGGGCGATCAGGATGCTTCAGCTTCACTTTGGTGCTGTTTTCCTGTCGTCCGTCTTTTTTTAAAATCGATGGTTTTTAGCCGCACCTCGAGAATTCATACAGTCAGTCAATCACAAATGTCTCAAAGCATAACATTACGAACTAATGACATCATCAGGTTTTCTGGCTGTTATCGCTCCACATAATTCTGGAACAGACCATATTTTCCCTGGAGCTCATCTCAGCTACACCTACTGCAGTCCATCGATTGGTTGACAGAATCGTCGCTTCCCTTCGACTCAATATCGATTATCTGAACGTCCTCCATTCTCTCTTTTGTTTAATGTGTTCGGTCTCTTCCAACTGTTAGAAAAATTCATTTCAATTTTCATTTCGACACCACAAGCCCACGGTAACATGAAACTCTAACTGCAATGGATGTTTCTGAAGTTAAATTTGTGTATTGTCAAGCAGTTTTGGTCTTTAAAAATGAATGTCAAATGCCATTTTAATTTTAATATGGTCCTAAAATGTCCATAAAAGTATGAGAAAATGCAAATTTAAACTGGATTGTAGCTGTTCCATTTAATTTTACTTAACAGTAAATACCCCTACAGGTCTCCAAATGCAGGTGTATTTATATACTGAATGGGCGACACCGTCTTGTGTTGCTATGATATCACGCTACTTCCACACCGAGTGCAGGTATAGCCGTCCTGACTCCTCCCACCAGGTCAGAACTGTTCTGAACAGACCTGAAGAAGAAGAAGAAGAAGAAAGGAGGATAGAGAGGAAAAACAGTGACCGTGTCACCCATTTCTTCAGAAAGAAAGGTGTTTTTAGTCTGCGAGTGGTGGAAATGATTCGTTTTTCAGCCTGTCATTGGCACTGACTCGGGCTGGTCATTCCAGAGGTTAAAACATGTTTGTCTGTTTGATGTTAGACGGCAAGACGTAATGACCAGGAGGAATCATTTTGTGTCCTGAAAACGAGACATTTTCTATCTGGGGATCTACGAATGCAACCGACGGCTGTTGGTTCGTGGTCCACGCGAATCGCCCCCTGCGGTTCGGCCCAAGTCAACACAAAAGTTCCCCATCTTCTCTCTGTTTTCCCGTTGTGAGCTGACCAGACTGAAGCTTCACGAAGAGGCTCAGAACAGTGAAGGTGCACCACTCTGAAGCGTGAATGTGTATTAACGACACACAGACACCTGTAAGGCGGCGCGTGATGACTCAGTACTCTTGACCTCTCTCGTCCTCTCTGGCCCTCACCTCTGTCATCGTCTTTTTTAATCCTCACAGGTGCTTCTGCTGCCCTTCTCGCTCCATGTTACACTCAGATTCACGGCGTGATCTTCCTGCCGACAGACACTCATTCCCAGAAACACGTTTAGATCTTCCCAGTCAGTCCTGACGGATCTATAAATCCCCAACGTCCCTTTGAACCCCAAACCTCTCCTGTTACTGGGCTTCAAACAGCCTCACTGGAGCTGTGACGCCAGGGTGGAGCGGGCGGGTTGTTGTCTGCTGAAGTGGATTTTTTTTGTTTCCACGGATGGACACGGCAGCACATTTGAGCGTTTGGCCTGGTCCAGTCTGTTGTCACGCTGCTTCGGGGGCTGAACACTCAGCTGTGATCCCGCGTCTGGGAGGGAGAGGAAGCCCGGCCCAGCTCAGCACACACACATATTGGTGTCTTTACTGCACCTCGTTGTTGACAGTAAAGACACCTTTGTTGCAGAACCAGGAACTAAAAACCTGACTCAGACCTCCGACTGAGAAAGTCTCACTATGCACAGACACACACTGTGACTGTGAGTGTTTACAGAGAAATAATTTTACATGTCAACACACAGAGAAAATAACATAGAAAACTAAGAAATGAATTCCTCCATTCAAAGTTAAAGACAACCTCCAATTAAAATCATGTTTTTCACCTCGTGAATGTGTTTTTACGTCCGACGACACACATCGTGAATGAAATAAGCATTTGCTCTCAATCCACCAATCACAGTCTCCAAATAATTGACACGAACCAGTCCTGACGACTTGGAGAGGTGGGACCTAACCGAACCTGATACACGTAGCTCCTCCTCTTCTTCCTTGGAATCCGTGTCCGGTTCAAACGTGTGCGGCTGAATGACTCCAATGTTAGAACGTGTCACTGTGCAGCGTACAGTAGACTAGTTTAAAAGGCAGAAAATGAAAGAGCAGGTAAGCTCCACCTCCCTCCGGCTGCAAGCGAGGGGCGGGGCGGTCGTGGGGCTAAAGTAGTTCATAGATCCCCACACCCTGGGTGAGACAAATATGTAGAGCCGCGAAAGGATGTTTTTCATGTTACTTATATAATTTAGTTTTAAAGGATTCAATCAACCGCTGGGTGATGTTTATTGTACCTCCAGACCCTCTCAGATATATCCAAGGTCCATAGTGCCTTAAGGTAAACACGGTTCATCGGCCAGACCACGAGTTGAGTTTTCTTGTCATCGCTTCTGCGCCGTTACTCCCCCTGCTGGCGGTTCAGTGGCAGAACAATACTGACCCAACATCACACATCTCTGTATTTTATTTCCGATACAGAGGCACAGCCGAGGTGCAACAAGGGCTATAGGCTATAGGCTATAGTTAGAGACCCCAGCCCTAACTTACTACACGCTCTCAGCACCCCCGTTCCCAGAATAATCAGCTTTGTCCTGACGAGCTGGTCTCAGGGATTTTCTCAGCGCTCAGCCGAGTGTGCGCTGAAATGCTTCCTGAAGCACCAACATGTTGGGCTGAAACTCATGGAAATGAGATTACTTTTTTCATATCGTCAGAGAAAGTTTACATGTGAGTTAAATCAATGGGGACAGTGCAGGCTCCGCCCCCTCGAGCCTGGATGAGTTAGATCTGAGCAGGGCCAGTATGTCACTACACAGAAAGTTATCTCAAGAGCAAAAGTAATGAACTAATGAACAAACCATTATACCAAAAAGACAAACACAAATAGAAACTCAGGACCTTTAAATTGTGTATTATTATGATTTTAATATAACAGTATATAAATAAATAGATTGATGCATAAGATTTAACCACAAAATAGGAACGTAACGATGCAATGCGAGCAGATAGACAATCAATAAAACCATGTGATTCGTAAAGGAGGTCGAGATGCTAAATGAGTCACGATTCACATTTCAAACAGCAGATGGCGCTGACGCTGTACACTGTGACTCCATTTGGAGGCCTTTTTAGCGCAGCAGAAGGAAAGCACCAGCAGAAGCTGTTGCCAACAATTCAAAATGACTGTCTGAAAGATTAGGGCGGAGCTACAGAGCAGAAAGAGGGAGGGGAGGGGGAACACAGTTGCCTCCATTGAGTCTCATGCTTTATTCCCAGAAGTTACAAATTCCAGCTTTAAGTCAGATGTGTCTCATCTACAAAGGAAAGAACATGTGCATTGTTTGACAGTTTGTCAAGTTTATAACCTCCCTTTCCGACAAGAGGAATAGAATTCTAACCCTAACGACATGGATAATGACGGGGACGCTTCTGCTTTTCCGTGGAATCGGGTCCGGATCCCGTGGTCCCCTCTCCCTGACAACGACACGTTGTCTTTTCAGAGCAGCTCAAGCTCGTGTCTAGTTATCAAGGACGATGGCTGCATTCCATTCAGCTGTGTTAGTGTTCACAGTAACATGACAAACAGCCATCAGTTATGTTGTGACCTGCTGAGGGGCGGCGGTGCTCGTGGGCGGGAAGCTGGAGGAGCATCTTGCTCTGAACCTGCCGTGGTGGGTTCGCTCCTTATGGAGACGAGAGGAAGCTGTTCACATCAGGTGTCGGCTCGTGTCCTCAGCGACTGCCTGTGATCCAATTTCACCTCCCTTCTTTATATGAAAATCGTTCATCGCTGAGACGAACCAAAAATAAGATGTTTCACACAGTTTGTCACAGACCCGCCGGATCTGTTAACGAAGGCTTTCCCCACCAGAAGCAGCTAATATCGCTCACTGTTGGCTGTAATTGCAACAATTTTACCATCAATAAAACGTCTTCCATTTGAAACGCGGCGTAAACAGTGAAATAGCTGCATTGGAACAGCAGATGGCGGGCTGGTGCAGTGACGCCGACACAAACATCAGACAACAAACATCTCCTGTCGATTTCAGTGGCAAATTTATCAGAAGGTGCAGATGATTCTGAGTTTCCCGCAGGCTTCCTCTTCACTCTACACCTCCAAAAACAGCAGGAAATCTGGTGATATTGGGACTGCGTTCACAAACAGCTGCTGTTTACGTGAGCAGGTCAGAGAGCCTGAATGCATCATGTCAGTACAGCGAACCAAAGCGTCTAATTCACTGTGGGCGTGGCTTCTTGTTGTTGGTTCAGAGGACGCCAGGTGAGTCTTTTGATGTGGTGTAAGACCGCTGACTGTATAAACAGAAATCAAGACATATGGGCACCCCCTGGTGGCTGGCTGCAGTATAGGCCATCTTTATTTAGGTCAATTCCCCGACCACATTCTCATCAGCGTGAGAATGTGTTCTAGACCACCTCCCAATGTGGTCTATAGGATCAGATATCAAAAGTGTTCTCAATGGTGCGTTCACATGTGTGACCGGATCTCTCAGCAGCGTCTGGGATCAGGATGCAGGAGGCGGTGTAAACCGACCACCTGCTCGGATCGGACGATCGAACGAGACCACAGGTGGGTTCAGGCGGCGGAAATTAAGAATCTTCGTCCCGTCGTGTTTCTGCAGCTGGAGAACCTGCGTCGGCTTCGATGGTCTCCTCTTTAACTAAAACAAAGTTCTGCTTTTCACATTCTGTGGCCTCGAGTTGACCCCCAAACATGGAGCACTTGCTTTGGGGCTTATAAAGAAGGAAAAGAAAAAAACATGAATGCACACACTCACACAACCCCGTGGGCATCGTTAAGCCCTGCTCAGCAGCTCAGTGAGGCTGGCAGGCAGCGCTGCTGATATTCTCTCTCTGTTTTGGCTGCTCCAAATCCTACGGCTCTCTTTTCACACGTTTTATCTCCCGACTCAGGACCTACAGAACATGTACTTCACATGAAAAAGAGTGCGCAGGGGCCGGGGGGGCCGGGGGATAAGGCATTCTCTGTGTTTGGAGACCAACAGGCCCGAGGATCTGTGATGAGCCGTAGCATAAATACTCAAAAACAAAGTGCTTTGATTTTGATGCCTACGGTGGCCCAGAGAGCTCGACGTGCAAAACAAATGATCAGGATGTCGTCTTCAGTGTGGCATCATGTGTGCAGAGAACACACGCAGAGCGACCAGCATAGATTCTGGCTCCCAGTGATGTCATGTTACGCGTCTGCAGCATGTTTTGCTCATTTTTTTAATCATTAGCATTAGGGCTGATGAGGCCAGTTTTATTATTGTAACTAAACAATGCTATATTCTTAATTTACAGAGAACGTTCTGCTCTCGTCGTCCGTCCCGCTTGTTACAGAACGTAAACCATCAGCATGTGTCGGGGTCATGTGATCTGACCAACCGTAAACGCTCAACAACAGCAGAGAACCAAAGAAGAAGAGCCAACGCTGATGGATCCAAGTTGTAAAGACATTAACTGGTTTTGACAAAATAAGCAGAAAATGCAAATGACGAGTTCAAAGACTGTCAGTAAACATCAAATGGAAAATCAGAATAAGGGCAAGTGTGACGACGTTGTGCAGTAATAACAGAAGAATTAAGCTCGCTGCTGATGTATGAGCTTCCTGAGTGACCGTGTGGGCTGAAAATGAGGCTGAATAACAAAAAAGCACAAGGCAGGAGAACGAGACTGAGCTGAATTTAAATTAGAACAAAAATATATTTGTGATTTCACCCTCACACAGGAGCTGCTGCTTCTGACCAGCCGTCGCTTCGTGTTCACGGAGCGAGAGCGTTGACACGTCGAGCCGCTCACACGAGACGACGATTCTCCTGAATTCAGACGAGCAGAGCTGCCATTTTGGAGTTATATAACACCCCGCCCCACCACCACCTCTTTTCCCCCCAAACTCTCCAACATCTTTTTCTATTGATTGCCTCTGTTTCCCTTCGGAACGCAGCGCTCTCGCATCCATTTCATCTGCTTCATCCCTTTTTTTGTCCTCCTCACACACACACTGCAGTGTTCTGTCACTTCGCTCATCAGCTCCCTCTCTTCCCCAGGCAACGTCTACCTTAGTTTAGATCAGGGCCACGTTCATCCTTACATAAAATAAGAATAAACTAACCCCTTTAAAAGGAAAATAATAAACATTACTCATTGCTAGCATTTTACAACATTTTATTTATATTATTATTTACGTTTGGTTACATCGTTAGTTTACAAACCCAATTCCGAAAAAGTCGGGGTTGTTTCTTAAAATGTAAATAAAAACAGGATGCAATGACTTGCTAATCTAGCAAACTCGTATTTTAGTCACAATAGAACATAAACAACATATCAGATGTTGAAAGTGAGACATTTTGCCATTTTATGAAAAATATGAGCTCATTCACAGGAGCAACTAAAGGCTGGAAAAGGAATCCGTACGTTTGGCATTTTGCAACTAATTAAGTTAATTGGCAGCAGGTCAGAATCGCGGTTGGGTATAAAAAGATCGTTTTAAAGAGGCAGAGGGTCTGTCACAAATAAAGATGGGCAAAAGTTCACCAATCTGTGAAAAACTGCCATTAAAAATTGTGGAACAATTTCAGAAAAATGTTCCTCAGCATAAAATTGCGAAGACTTTGATTATCCCACCATCTACAGTCCATAATATCTCCAAATGATTCAGAGATTCCGGAGAAATCTGTGTGCGCACGGGACAAGGCCAAAGGTCACCATTGGACGCTCGTGATCTTCGGGTCCTGCATCAAAAACAGGCCTGATTCTGTTCTGTTCTGTGGGTCAAAGCTCATTTAAAATGGACTGAGACTGAATGGAAAACTGCTCTGTGGTCAGATGAATTAAAGTTCAAATTCTTTTTGGAACGTGGACGCCGTGTCCGAAGAGGAGAGACACCATCCGGCTTGTTATCTCAACCTTTGGTGTCACCTGCTGACGCGATACATTTAGCATCTCGCTAAAGGCTAATGTACGCATATTTATCTTATAGTATGTTATGATTTTACAATATATGCATTTCAGTCTTACCTTATTGTATTACTGCACCTTCTTTCTATCGACCTCACACTGTAAAAGGATTTGAAGTTAATACGGCGCCATTCAAGCCTATTACTTTCCAAAGCGATTTACAGCGTTTGTCACAGCGTCGGGGTCTAATAGGATCTGTTTGGGGTTCAGAGTCCCGCCCGAGGACACTCGGACATGCTGACAGCAGGCGTGGGACATTGAGCTGATCAGAGGATGAGAACAAGCTTTGCGCTCTGCTGTGAACTGTATAAGTACGTGGATATTGACAATAAAGTTGATTTGCATTAAGGACGTGAACTACGGCCTCGTGTGCGCGTGTGGTTGTGGATGAGACGATATCTGTGACCCCAAACCTGCTCAAGGTGACAGGAATGTGACATAAAACTGTAAGAAGTTTTATTTAAATAACATGTCAGCGTACCAGCCGACCCCCCAACCAGGCATTCTAAAACCCTGTATTTCCTCTTCCTATTAACCCACAGCTTCCACACACACACACACACACACCCCGGGGGTCCAGGGCAATCCAATCCATTATGTGTCCGGTTCAGTGTGGTTAACAAAACACTGGCATCTCTCTTTTTTCCTGTTTCTCTCCATCTGTTGTCCGTCCATCTCTTTCTCTGGGCAGAAACAAAGACACCAAGTTCCTTTTTCATCAAAGTACAAAATGTGTTCAATCTGGAAGCGTGTGTATGTGTGTACAGAAACATCACAACTACACAACAATCATGTTGTTTCATCAGCAGGTCGACGTGCAACACCCGTCAGGTGGCGAAGAAGAGCTCACCGACACAGATCTCAACACGTTTGTCTTCAAAATCTGACAGTCTTAAATCTCTCAGTTCAACCTGTGAAAAGCACATTATTGTGAAAATGCAGGTCATGAGTGGAGAATGTGTGAAACTGTTTCTGTTAAACCCACAGAGCTCCTTCAGCGTGGTGGTGATGAGACAGAAATATGCTTGAGAAGGGTGACTGCAGAAGATGCAAAACAAATCCTTAAAGAAACAATTAACTGAGCCACAGCAAGTCAAAACATTTCTTCGCTGCAAGGCTGGCAAGAATAGACATGTCACGGCAGAAAATCTTGATTTAAAAGATGATTTGGCTTGGTAGATTTCTGTAATCATCTTCAGAGGGGAATCAGCTTGTCAGATATTCACCATTAGTCCCAGTTTCTCTCTGTCCTGAGGTAAAGTTTCACGTACAGGAAACAGGGCAGAAAGGTCGATGATCCCTTTTTGCAGATATGTTTATCTGTTACTGACATACACACGAAGCAAACAGTTTGGGACCCGGAAGGGACCCCTGAGGAACGCCACAGAAGCAGAAATCCCAGACATGTAGTGAAGATGTGATGACCAGGGATGAAAATCCGTACAGGCCAACACCTGTAACCACGTCTCTGCCATCATAGACGCTGCAGAAAAATGTGCACGTGGGGATCAGTCAGAAATCAATATTCTGATCACACGTAACGAGAAAAATTCCTTTTACAGGACTCACATACAGACATACTGTGTCCATATTTAACTTCTCGCTCAACCTTCCCCCACTGAGATATAAACATGTGCCCACACATGCTGCTCAATTTGAATGGTGCACATGAAGGCGAGTGGCTCCCCGTCGAGCAGTAACAGCCTGGATGGTGTGTGGGGGGATGGGGGGATAGAGGCTCCCTGGGGAATAAATATACATATATCATTCCAGTGACACACAAAGGAGAAATGTTCTGCTGTCCGCCGCCGATCGTACTGTAAATATGGTTTCATGAGGATGAATATAATCTAAGACAAAAGACAACACATGAGACTTCACACCAAGTCTTAAAAAAGAATAAAATAACAATGGAGCCATGAAATTTCCCTTCCATGTGCAGATTTACGGGCAGGACGGCTGCTGGCGTCCCGCAGAGAGCCTCCTGAGTTCAACACGCTGACGATTTGCCGCAGTCTGGGATTTGAAGGTGCTCTTCCAGCCAGGATTGTCTGTCGTTTCAACGAGGGAGCGTCTTTTTCAGCACCTTGCTAAATTGATTCATCGTACCATTGTGCAGCCAGAATGCTGGTAATTAGGGCCACTGGAGCCAGGTCAGGGGCTCTCTCTCCCACTTCTTCTCCTCATTCGCTTTGACTCTGCTTTCCAAACATTTCCTTTCATGAATAACCTTATTTGACTCGCGCTTTTATTATTTCAGGTGGCAGGAATAAGAAGGACAGGCAGCTCAGCACATCACCACTCCGGTTGGACGGGATTTGATTTAAAGCAACGTGAAAATATTAAATCTGTCCCCGAACCAAAATATGAGAGGAGACGATGGAAGAAGTGATTTCTGGGTGAGCCAGGATGAGGAAGAATCCCAGCGTAGAGGAGAACATATATAAATATATATAAACCGCCTGAAGCCTGCGGACACAGATGGTTCCGTGACTGCCAGCAAAGAGCTGTTACAGCTGGGAGTCGTTAACAACAGCTTGTCTGTGGGCTCATCACTGAGAAATGGAGCATGTTGCGCTCAATAGGTCATTAAGTAATATTTACATTTACATTTTCTGGTATTCAGCTGCTTTGTAATGAGCTCAACAAGCTCCTGAGGGTCAAATAAGGAATCCTGGTTATTTTCAAAGGCGAGGTATATTAGCTAACTGAAGGGAACCGAGTCTTCGCTGATTGGCTCCTGTCTGAGAGTCTTAACTTAAAGACCGTCTCCAATGAAAATCATGTTTCTGACCTTGTTAACGTGTCCATGCGGTGTTTTCATGTACTACGACACACGTCGGGACTGAAATTAGCATCAGCAATTCTGTGTAGAAAACCTCAGGAACCAATCCTGACAACCTGTGGGGGCGGGGCTTAACACTGTAGAACCCAAACTGATCATTCTGCGTCAGCTGGTGGTTGACCTTGTACCAGTAGCTCCGCCTCTTCTTCCTGGGAATCCGTGTCTGGTTCAAACATGTGCGGCTGAATTACTCCACAGTTAGAACTAACCACTGTGCAGCGTATAGTAGACTAGTTTAAAAGACGGAAGATGGCAGAGCAGGTAAACGCCACCTCGCTCGAATTACATCCCAGAGATTTGAAGGCTAAATGAGTTTTTAAGGTTTAATGAATGGCTAGAGCAGGTTTTTAAATCCCTTTTAAAGTGGAATTTTTAGGTTTATGAATTCTTCTCGGCTTTTTGAGCTACAAGGTATTTTATTAATCAAAGTATTACTATTTATATCACACACCATCGTTTATTTTCTTATTTTACCTGTTATTTCTTCCAACCTGTTTGACTCGTACTGTTTATCGCTGCTGTCCGATGAAAACCACGTGTCCACAGCGTCAGAATGTCCAGATTCTTCCCCAGCAGCTGTCAGCGTTGGGTATCTGAATGAGTGACGCCCAGATGTTTAATTACGTAATATATTCAGGTCGGTGTTGTGCGGAGGCAGAGAAATGATGCTGGGAGTTCAGACAGCTTCAGAGAGCCTGATGAACGTCAGGGTTTAAGCCGAGGACGGACGATGAGCTCTGTGATTTCCCTGAGTCAGACTGATGACTGTTCACCGATTGATTATCCTGATTTCAATATAAAACACCAAGAAAAAGCTTTGATTAGAGTAATCTGCCGTTTGGAAATGTAGAAAAGCTGCTATCACTAGTTTACCAAGAGACTAAAGTGACATAAATAACATCATTATTAACATGAGTCACTGAAAATATTAAATGTGACGCTGACAAATGTGTAAACAAAGGTTTTCGTTTCACATCATTAATGTGTCTAATTTCAGTTTTAGGTTTATTACGTAAAATTATGAGAACAACAGTTTCAGTTTCTGAGCTTTTCATTTTAAGTTTCATAGTCCTGAAAAATAAAAACAAGTTCTGGAGATACGCGTTTTTCATCAGACTGTGACAAATATTACTGTGTATTTAGCAGGATTACACACAAATTCCTGCAAGCCTTGATGGAGGTGATGGTGAAGTCATTACATTTTGGTATAAGGAACTTTACAATGATTAGAACTATAACTAAATAGATCATGAATCCAATTATATTTGATACATTCTCTACAAATGAACGTTAAGTTTAAGCTCCCAGTTATCCAGGAGTCTCTCCGGGCTAAAACAAAGACGCTCGTAGCTTTGAGTACCTGGTTCCTGGCCCACATCAAGGATTCCTGAAGGTCAAGCTCATCTTCATGTTTCAGATGTTACAGATTTGCCATATGCCATAACGCCTTATATTATCCATATTTTATGGTAAATGCAGCCCCGCTGGATGCAAAGCCAATTCTTTCAGAGAAAACCTGACGTTACGACGGCCTGTGCCTCATCAGGCCTCATCATTAAGGCGCCAGGAGAGCGGCGGCACAGCTGGCGGCGCTGCGGCGGCGCCGGGAGAACAGCTTGCGGTCAGACGTAGTGAAAAGACACGTAAAGAAAAAAAGGACCTTATGGCTTTATGTTTCTTTCATGTGCTGGGAGACACTGTGGGCTGAAACCACTGATGTCCACCTTTATTAATTATGATGAAATTACTTTTTCAGGCAGCTCGGTTGAAGAAAACAGCAGTTTCTGTGTGTACAGGTGATACTGTAGCTTGGTCACGTACAAACAAACTAAAAATCAATCCAGCGGATCCAGTAATCCAGCGACCTCGTTGTCTCACTGAGAGACGTTTTCTCGCCTTGAGCGCTGCTGTTTGTATCTCTTAGCTGCATTGATAAACGTATTAGACACGCAGAGGGTTTGAATGGAGCATAAAAGGAGGAAGTTTAAAAAAGGCTCCACACTTCTCTCTGAGCTTCTTATTCCAGTCCCCTGGATGTGACCTCTGCGGGGGTCCGAGCTGCTGTCGACTCCTGCAGGCGATGAACTCGTCTTCCAGTTTACCGTCCGGTCCAAATGCGTGAGAGAACGCGAAGCACACAAGCGGGTTGACTGTGGTTGTGTGTATCCTGAACGGGATAAGCTGATGGGTTCACGTCGGATTGGATGGAGCGGACGCTGGACAGATGACGACACGAAAAATAAAAATAAACACTGAGCCTTTCACACTCCCAGAGGACCCGATTTAACCGATGGAATATTTCATTTTCTGTACCAACTCCCCACGTTTTGGCAGGAGGAGAAAACAGGAGGATTAAACATCTCACCAACATGTCACAAACCACAAACACCAGGACGGAAATGAAAACTTCAAAGCCGCGAAATCTGGAGAGATGGAGAACCAGGAGAACCAGGAGAACCAGGAGAACCTGGAGAACCTGGAGAACCTGAGAACTGCGGTTGCTACGGTTCGTTAGTTACAGGTTAGTTGGGTGTTTGTTTGTGTCTGTTTCAGAGAAATACAGTTTCAGTGTCTGATTCTATATGTGGCATGAATGATGCCGCCAGAGTGTGTGTGTGTGTGTGTGCTGGTGACACATCTCTCTCCTGCTGAGGCTCCCAATACACACTCATACAAACAATCTCTCCATTCCTGCACGGAGGAGAGGGGGAGAGATGCGGAGAAAGGAAGGGATGAAGAGGAGGAAGAAGAGAAGATAAAGAAGTGAATGAAGAACGAGTTGTGGGGTCACAAGATGAAAAGACAAAATGGACAAAATATGAGAGACGAGGAAAAGATGAAAGCGGGAAGAAGAAAAACAATCAGTGGGTTTGGAGGGGAGAGTGTGTTCACTTCCTCCTCCTCTTCCTCATCTCTAAAGTGCACACACACACACACACACACACACACACACACACACACACAGTTACTCGTTGCCAGACAGGGAACAGGAAGTGTGACGTCAGATGACCCTAATATAAACAAAGAGCGACCAGTCTCACACACACACACACGCACTAAACAGACTGAAAGACTTTAAATTCTTCTCTCAGAAGAATTCTAATTCATTCATAGAAAGTATAATCAACAAATAAGGTTGGATATGATAGATTTGATTGAAACATAATCGATCAGTATATAAAATCTGATAACATATTGAGAAATGTGCTCGTTTGCATAATGAGGACTTCAATGTTTACTGAACTTTACTTTAATCTAGATGATAATTATTTTTACTAATTCACATCTTTCACTTGTAAACAAGTTTTTATACGCTAACTCGGGACAAGTAGTAGTACTAAGTAGTATGACTCCCAGCAATGTGACTGTGTAAACACACACACACACACACACGCACTGGAGTCATCGTTTGAAATGCTGAAGGACGTTTTCTCAGATGCAGCAGGTGTCGATCTGTTTCTGCACACAGATCAGAGGGAAAACGGCCTGCGAGGAGAGAAACGAAAAGCATCTAATTGTTTCTCTGTCAGATGAAGCTATTTTCCACCAATCGACTCGCTCCGAGCTGTAATCGATCACAAGTGGAACTGACCGCCGCCGTGACGCAGAAATCAAGCTGTGTGTTTACATGCAGCCATGTGCACAGATCCTGTAAGGGAGGAGGGACCACGAGGAGCATTTTCCCACTGCCAACTTTCTGTGGGGGGACAAACGATGGAGGAAAGTGAAAATTAGAGAGTGTGAATTCCTTCAGTTCCAGGCAAACCTCTGCAAAGCCGATGCTGACTGAACTCAGCGAATAGCCGTGAAGAAAACTCTCCCGCTGTCGACGGACAAAAAGACAAATGCTGTTTTTCCACAAGTTGCAGAACAGGCGAAAGTTGTCTGTTTTTCTTTTTGTTTTGTCTGCAAGTCGACCGCATATTCTCCCAAATTCATCTTTCTTTTACAACACAATTTCATATGAAAAATGTGATATTTTTGACCCCGGATCTTCTCCTCGGTTCAGATTTAACACACGATCGAACTGCCGCTTCAGTTTATTATGTATTTAAAATCTCTTCCAACCACTGGTTTGCTAAAATTACACATTTCAAAGCCTTAAAAGCTCTTGGGTGTAATTCGACACCTCTGTCTCATTGGGGGTGCGGGGGTCCATGAATGTGTCACTCTAAAATATTTGATCAGAACAAACATTTTGCCAAGAATCAAAATGAAAAATGATGCAAATTAAAAAATTGTTCTGATCGTCATGTCGCTGTTTCTTCCATTTCCCCCTGATTATATTCAATTTCAGTCTTTGTGGACGACTCGTCTTCAGAGGAGACAGCTGCTCCAGTAAGTGCCGGTATTGATCAGAACACGGGACGAGGCTCCGGCTATTGATTTTAAATGGACACTCCGGTAGCCAGCGGAACCTCTAAAGTTTCATCTGAGTGCAAATTTGAGGGTTTTAAGTAAACAAAGGAAGAAACAGTGTTTCTGAAGTGACACAAGAGGATTCAGGCAGGGTTGGAGTTTGACCTCAGGTGACCTTCAACGCGACATTGATGGAGAACGTTGTCGCTAATTAAAACATGAAATGTCGAAGCTGGTTCTCTGACTTTTGACCACGCCCATCCGGTCTGGTCCACGTTCCCGTCCGAGTTCGGCGCCTCCGCTCAACAATGACAAAAACAAATTTAATGTTAAGTTCATTAATATCTGACTGCTGCAGGATTTCGAGCAAACAACACTATCAGTCACCTGTTTAATGAGAACAATGATTTTATGATGCAGGATTCTGTGGGTTCGCTTCAAAGATTATTTGATTATCAGGTGACCTCACTGATCGGTACAGAATTCAGTACAGAATCTGTATGTTCCTGTGACGTGTGCATTCAAAATGAGACAGGGCGGGGCTTAATGAGGCAAACATCGGCACATCGACGTGAAAAAGAGACGGAGAGAGGGGAAATCTATCGGGCAGCTTTGGGAAACCACAGGAATGTGCCCCTGGGAGGACAACTGCAGCGAAAAAACTAAACTAAACTTGTTTACTTTGTGTTTGTTTTTCAAACAGATGCCAAAAACAACAACCAGTGACGTCCGTGGCCAAAGCTTTTCCTCTAGCATCTCCGGGAAACACAGCTCACGCTCTGTGTGAAGGAGGTGATGATGAAGATAAACTGAATCGCCGATACTCTGCGATACTCGCAGGCATCAAAAGACAACTGGCCATAAATATTCTCCAACAGAACTTTATTTGAGATGAATTTTCAGGTAAATTTGCCCAAGAAGTTTCTGAATATTCTCAATGGACTCAGATGATGTTGGGATATTTATGGGCCTTGAGTCTCCTGTTTATGTCCAACTAAAGGCTCATAAGTATACGGACGGAGCCTCTGTGTTCATTCGGTCCGTTTTTAAACTTACGGATACGCGGAGCAGTACCGCTGGAAACCGTGGGGGGGCGGTGTGGCTGTCATCGTCGCATCCGTAGGTCTAGTGACACATGAAGAAGAGACTTGGAATAAATGGAATAAATGGAATAAATGGAAAGAAACATCGAATGATGCGACGTCACCTGGACTGCGGTCTAAAGAAACGCTTCAGAACAGCTGGCAGGAAGTTGGACGGGAACTGAGCGTCAGCTGGTCGGGAGCCAAGGAGATGTGCAGGTCTGTTCTTCGGACTCTGAGCTGCCCCCTGGTGGATGTGCTGCTCAACATCCATGCCAACATGAAGGAAGCGAGGAAGATTGTGGGCAGTGACGATAACATCGCCTGAAATAGACGTATTCATTAACGTACGTACAGATAATCAATAGGTGATCAGTAACATTGACGTACATCATCAGTCTGACTCCCAGCATCATTTTTACATCGTCTTTGCATCGCTGACAGCCGTGAGGGAAGAACGTGGACATTCTGACACTGTGGACGGTCAAGTCGTCAAAGGTAAGTTTTCACCTTTTTTTGTGAAGACCGTGACAGCGTGTTGGCTGTTTGTGGAACTGAAGCATCACGTGTGAACGTCGAGCTCTTCCAGGACGTATTGATTCCTCCGTCAGTCAGACACAGAAGTCCAGAAAAATGACACCCTGTCCTGCCCCACACTTGCATTGCTTCCAAGTGTGTGTGTGTGTGTGTGTGTGTGTGTCATTGATACGATTCAGCATCTATTTTTTCTGCTCTCAGCTCCCACAGGAACACTGTCACACACACACTCACACACAAAAGCTCACAAACGCTTTATCTGAGGACCATGTGCTCAACTTTGGGGTCGTGACCTTCTGCTCTAGAGCAGGAGAGAGGGGGCCCAATCTCACCGGGCGGTGCTGGAACCCGGATTGTGTGGCTCCCGGCAGCAAACCGAACTTTTGTCTCACCTCTTATATTATATTATATCCAACTTTAAGCTCCTCCCCCTGCCGCCTGATTGAGACGTCTAGGCGACACCCCTCCCCCCTGGTATTTTCCAGGTCTGGTCTTTTTGTCTCCCTCTGCAGCCAACTTGAACAAACTCCCTCCGACTCAGATCTCCTCGTCTTCATCTCCTCGCGCGCTCGGCCCCTCCTCTGCCTGTCTCTGTCCTAGTTTCCACAGCCGGCGTTATGAATTATGTGCAGCCAGCTCTCCTCATCAAAGAATCATCCCGGCCGATGAATTATAGATGCTGAGGAGAATAGAAGTGTAGGTTACAAACTGTGTTTACCCTCCCTGCTTCGCCCGCTGCCTTATTCGTTTCAACGCAGTCAAACAAGAGACTGACTCATTTTAGAGGGATCGTTTAAAAACCGGTCCCCCGTCGTGGACCCCAGCGTGCCGGCGATGGACACCGTGGCGGGTTATTGATTCCATCAGCTCGTTAACAGCTGTTACACCGGCGGCTGCTCATTTCATCACAGTCATCCAGTTAGAACTCAGCTTTTCAGGGTAGGTTTCACCAAGGGTGTCAGTAAACAGCTCGATTCTTGCAAAGAAGACAACAAATCAACAACACAATTAAAAAACTTTACATTCTGATTCTTCCTAAGTGGCCGGCAGCGTATCGCTCGCTGAAGAGACAACTCCAAAGATTTGTCAGTCGCTCCGGTGACATGTTTGTGGAAGGATCAGAATCCGTGCACAACCACAGGTTCCACAGGTTCTCCATCATTACGCACAATGCAACTCGACAGGCGGCAGATTCGGTCGGGGCGGCGGGCGTG
>KV751375.1:1251023-1262115 GCA_001698575.1 Mola mola | reverse complement strand
CCTGGTTTTTAATTTTCAAACAGACTCAAATGCACATTTTCACTCTGAATCATCAGCACATGTTCTATCTGAGATTTGATATCTTCCTGTGGCGTAAAGTGTCGCCATCAGACATTTAAATCCATATTATTGATGATATTTATCCAAAATGTTGTCGCGTTAACATTGACGATCGAAACATCAACAGTCGTCCCTACGACATAGTTACAGTATGTGGTCAAAAATACTGTGATATTTGATTTTGTTGCGCACTTCAAGCATTTATGAAGAGCTTTTGTGGTAGAAGATGACAATATGTAGCACATATGTACATAGAAGGCCAGACTACAGTTGGGACTTACCTGGTTTAATGTGTAAACACCTGCACGATGTGGCATGGTGGTCGGCCTTTCGTGTCCACTGGTTTCTGTGGGAGGAAGGAGCTCCTTTTGCATCACACTTACATGCACAAAAAGACAAGCGACACACTGAAGGCAGTAAAGGTCTCCAGCAGGTGGCCTCCTTAAAGCTCAACACCAACCTGAACCAACGCAACCTCGATGAAGTGCATCAGGCCAACACGAGGAGCTGTGACCATGAAGTCATTTCTGCTACACCTTCACCTGCTCACAGGGTTCATGAATCCAGAAACTCCAGCAGAGAAATAAATTTACACTGAAAATCCCATAGACGGGCTCGCCATTAGCATTAGTGGATTTACATGCAATTTACATGGAATAATTAAATAAACGCCCTGTTAAGCAGGTAAAAGGTAACAGAACATGAAATTGTCACAGGCAAACTCTTTTAACGCCAAACTAAGAGATGAGAAACGACACAAGCTTTAACTACTTTCTGGCTACGGCGACACAACAGGGACAAAAGATGAAATATGATAACTACAGAGCACATGTATGTTGATGCACATAACCGGTTCTCTTTTACATTTACTAAACAATCTTAAATTCCCATGATTTCATTTATATTTTTTATTATATTTTTTCATAAACGCCACAAGTTGGAACAAGTTGACAAGTTGGTCAAACACTAAAGCTGTGATGACAACACGCTACCTGGTGTGACAACACGTTATAACATGACCAGGATAAAAGGTGAACCTCTGTTATCAAGGTGAGAAAACAAAGTGCGCGGCGTCGCAACACTTCCAGTGTTTCTGTATGATGGCCCGTGTGATCATCCTGCGTACGACACCAGCTGGCAAACAAAGCCAGCAGAAAGAGAGAGAGCTGGGTGGAGAGAGATGTGTGGTAATTATAGATCAAGAGGATGGAAATTCTCATTCCGACCGGGTGGGGGAGGGGGCCAGAGAAGAAGGGGACACTGAGGAGAGACACAGGAAGAGGAAGTGAGAGACGTCTGCACGTTCAGTTCAAGAGTGGAAAGTGAGTGAAATTGTTTGGTCTTCTCAGTTTGGATGTAACTGATGGTACGGAGTGTGACTTTGCCTTCGAACTGACTCAATCGGAGACAGACCAGACGTGTCGGCTCACTTCTGACACGCATCGAATCACAACCATCGTCTTGAACAGCCACAGTCAGCTCCAGCATCCGTGTCAACGTTACTCTCAGTCCGATATCACTCCAAACATCTCTGAAACGTCAGACCCGGCCCTCGACCAGTGTGGTCTCCGCCGGCTGTTTTTGCTTTTACTCGTGTAAACGTCGTGTCGTCGTCACGAGGTGAGAAGTCGCCTCGGTGTCTTTCTGCAGGACTCGACCGTGGAGCCTTGCCGATAGAGCTCGACACCGTTCTCCGTGTAAGCTCGGAGTCACTAAACTCATTTGTGACTCCAGCGTATTGGATTAATGCTGTCGGCTGAAATCGTTTCTGTCGGAGGGCTTCGGAGGTCTTCGTAGGGCCACTGCTCCCTTCGTGCTGAACATGCATTAATGCTCTTTTATAGAGATGACTGAAGTCCACCGAAGCTGAAGAACGTGACCGAGCCGGCCTCTCCTCTTTCCTTCATCTGTTCACCGCAGGTGTTTTACCACCTGTGGTGGCGCTTTCATTCCTCCACTCCAGAGGCAGAGATTCGCTTCTACAGACACATCTGATGGTCTCCACATGTAAAACTCACCAAGTGACTCTCATGAAGCTTAAAGTGGCCTTCTGTAGATACACGGAAGACATCACTACTCCTGCTCCTGCTCTTTGGGCCGACAGCACCACAGAATTTGGTTTTAATCTGATATTAAGAAATGCAAGGGAAGATTAGCTGACATTGATTCCAATAAAGGTAGAGAATTTTCATGATTTATGAAGTGAATATATCATCTAAAACTACAACTTAATTCAGCTTTTCATATTTCATATTTATATGAAATATGAAAAGCTGAAGACTTTTTTAACTTCAACACAAAATACATGTCTGCTAATACAGAGATATGGCTGAAAATATTCATTATTTCACAAAAAAACGCCAGTACTGACACTGACCTTTCGGATGAGAGGCGAAACGTCTTCATGCAAGATAAGAAGTCCAGTTGCTTCCTACTAAACACTCCGAGATCAAGATGACCTGGATGACTGAGGACCTTCACGGACATACTGACATGAGAAAAAAAAAATCCAATCAACTCGGTATCTCATGGATATCGACATTACTCGACATGTTTCATAAAGGAAAAAACAGAAAATCCAGCAACAGTTTTCATGCCAGGTGACATATGAAAAAAAAGGAAATAAATTTGTCTGTTACATGTGGACATGAGGGTATTTTCGGGGATATAGTTTTGCAATTGCAGGGACTCTACATTTCCACACAGCACATGACGCTAATCAGAGCTTTTTCTTGGTGTTTTATATTGAAATCAGGATCATAAGTAGGTGATCAGTCCTCTGGTATTGATGTGCGTCATCAGTCTGACTCGGTTCCAGGGAAATCACAGAGCTCATCGTCTGTCCTCGGCTTGAAACCTGATGATATATAGATTCTCCAAAGCTGTCTGAACTCCCAGCATTGTTCCCGTTTCTGTGCAACACCGACCCATAAACTGACCTGTTCTTACATTGTACTAGATTCTTCTGTCAGAGTTTTTCTCTGCGCAGTGAAGTCGAGCTGAGTGTGAACACGCCGAATGTGGCAAACGGTTGAACGTGTTCAGAAAGTCACATCCGAACTGAACTAATTAACATTCGACTGGCTGTTTGGAGACAATCGTAACTGTTCCACACTTAGCACATAGCTGTAACTAGTCACTCAGATTTAAGGGTGAACTGACATCTCTTTAGATCAGGTACAGTGAGAAATGGCCTTTTTGTTCTTTTATTTTACTGTTGAGGGTTTATTTAGTCAATATTTGGGAAAGACTGATGACGAAAGATTTGGGTTTTGTTTGCTGTTTAGGCCTTGGTTCACACTGACGCAGATAAAATACATTGTTAATTACTGCATTGGTTTGTCGCACCCTCTGGCTCTTTCTCTGTTACCACTCTGACCCCTGGTGTAGCAGTATCATTCTGTAATTAACCTTGAAGCTACCTTGATGCTACCTTGATGCTACCTTGATCCACGGAGCAACTTTCACAACAACGAACCACCTGTAATGTTGAATTCTTCCCTAGATCCATGATCAGGATCGGATGAACAAACCAGGGGTGCAGGTTTGCAGTGGACAATAGGAACATGTCCCAACCAATATTTTCCATTCAAGTTGATTTGAAAGTGCCACTGGGGGAAGAAATGGCTAAGCGCTAGGAAAGCATGGTGCCATACATGTTGAAGGAAGAGTGACTTAACGGACGAACATTTGAAATGTGTTGTGTCTGGGATTACTTCTTGGTTTTCCAGAACACTTTGCTTTATCTTAAATGTTTCATTGTTGCATTGTCTGACAACTATCATTACCATTTTTGAGGTTTTGAGGAGAAACTTCAAAAACCCCGAAGAGAGAAAAATAAGAAACCTCAGGAAGAACCACAGAGGAGGATCCTTCTTCCTCGGACAGACTGACGTGACACAGATGTCACATGTACAGAACACAATGACGTGAAAATGACTAACATGACATAATGAGAAGGTTGCTGATGCCATAAGACCATGAGTTCAACAGTATTACGAATCTATAAATCCAGAGGTAGTTGTAGTCTGTTGGTCCAGAAGTCACTGTAGTCCATGGATAAAGATTTGTGCTGGACGGTCCAGACTAGGATCCAAATCACAAGGTCTCCTGTTCTAATGTGAGCAGGAGGCGTCCGACAGAAACGCAACAGCAGCTCCGACCGCCACTTTGAAAACCAGCAGGATGATGAAGCCCCTGGCAACCTAAGCCTTTACCAGCATAATTAGGGTCCAGATAGGCCAGTCCAACTATAAGATTTATCAGAAAGGAAGGTTTTAAGCTACTCTTAAATGAAGATATTTTGTTTGCCTCCCGTACCAAGACTGGAAGATGGTTCCACAGGACAGGAACTTGATAGCTGAAGGCTCTGCCTCCCATCATACTACCACATACCATGGACATCTTCCATTGCACAATAATGAAGCCAGAACATCTGGATGCGAGTGCTGCCATCTTGTTCTGGTGATGTCTTTTTTTTTTTTTTTTAACTTTTTGAACTTATTAAAGAACAGTACATAACACAACACAGAGAGTGTTTCATTCCTAACAAACACATGAATAAATAAGACGCAAACAAGAAAAAAACAAATAACAAAACAGAAAAGCAGCAATACTTAACTAGCAAATATGGGATATCTATAGAAAATTTGACACCTCTCTAATCATTTAGTCAGTTATTTTTTCTGCAAACTGGATACTCATAAAGTATCTTAAGGTCATTATAAAATAAATGTTGGGGAGAGTTTGCAAACATTTGACTTTGTGAATATGAAATTTAGCCATGAGACAAAGCAAATTCATCACATTATCAACAGATTTGTTTGATTTGTCTGGAAAGAATAAGACCATATCTTCTGGAATGGAAACTGGCAATGGAGCTGCAGTATCGAGTTCCCGCCCATACACCTCCCTACCAATCCTGTGCAGAGACCAGCTGTCACTCATGACCTTTCCCAACATTTTTATGGCTACGAATATCCAAATTAAACCGAACTGATGAGAAAAAGGAACACTTGAACACACATCAGCGTGGTAAAAATGACCTAAACTGACAGAAACATTGACGTAAGGCGTTCTGATACGACACTTTCTGATGCCCGTCACGTGTTTTGGAGGAACTATGAGTCGGAGTCGTTTGTGTTTTCGTTCACACAATCATTTGAAGGATAAACTAAAACGTGGTCTTTAATCAACTTTTCCAGAGGTGCAACAACTGAACATTTCCATCAGTTTTTTTTGTGTCAACATATGAACATCGACCAACACGTGTTCACAGCGGTCGACTTCCTTCACCTCCTCCCCCTCCTCCTCCTCCTCCCCCCCGACTGGTCAGTGCATCGCCTCTAATCCAGCCGCTTCATTAAATGATAAAGGACGGCTTTAATGAGCGCACCTGTACAGGCAGACAGTCAGAAACGAACGACGAGGCCAGCTGGTATAGTTCAGAGACAGTAAACAGAAGCAAAATATAATTAAGTCATATTTCACCCGTCAAAATATTGTTTTATCATCATCATAAAGATGATAACTCAGGATGTTAAGCACATTAAACGCACTGACTTTTTAGTTGTGGTTGGAAACACGTCCCCGCACCCAGCGAGCTTAATTTGTATGTGAACTTCAAACTCATAAAGGTGTGCAGACGTCCGTCCACGCTTCACGTCCCCCCAGCCAGACCATGAAATACCCCAATAGTCTGGATCTGAAGTGATAACAGCACTCATTAATATAATCCAATTCTCATTGTCAATACTAATTAGCAAAGTTTGACAGAACCGTTTGCGGGAGCTTCTCAGAACTTGTGTGCGTCCCCTCCAATTATGCCAACCAGCTCAGCGTAGTTTCTCTATGAACACAACGAGGGGACACACGTAACATACGTGACAAATGTAAATACAAACAAATCAGCAATGTTCAGGTTGAAGCTGGACTCAAACTTCTGGTGCCACAGTTTTGCATATATGAGGGTCTGAGTTTGTGTATATGCAGAACTTCAGTACAACAACAATGACTGCAGGCAGATTTTATTTAACGAATCACTTGTTTCATAAAGTGCTGCAGCATATTTAGATCACTGTATTGAGATCCAAACCCCTATAATTAGTCATCGTGCTGTGTGATTGTCCCTTCTCAGACGAGCTGCAGCCCTCTTCTGCAGGATCTGAAACACTGAAGGAGCTGCAGGGGCTGCAGGAGCATGAACCCGGCGGCCCGCTGGCGTCGATCTGGGAGCTGTGATATTATCGCAGAGAGAGCTCGTGGAGCTCCCCGTGGACTCATTGGAAATGCATGAAGGACATCGCTGACTTTTCCGTTCCTGACGACAGGAAGAGGCTCAAGGCAAACACACCTGGTGGGATTAGTTGTGGCAGGTTTGGTCCAAGCGGGCTTTAGTCTGAGGAGCGTTTGCTGTGTGTAAACTCTTTGTCGAAAAGCGCTTTTGATTATTATTATTATATTATTATAGCTTCAGTTGAAACGTCTGGAGGTTTCAGACTGCTGCTTGTTTGACTTCCAACATCCTCATCATCATCTTCGGTTAGGATAAATAAAGACACACAAAGTGTGTTGTTTATTTGGGTTTCGGTGCGGCTGGTGACCAGATGAATCTTCCTTTTTCATTCCGTCCGCAGTCCGGCGGCGAACCCTGTGACCTTTGTGTTATTTTTTGCGACGGGGGAGGGACGGCTGTCATTCACGCCTCACTCAGTAACTGTGTGTGAAGGTGCTGACGTGGTCCTCCAGGCGATGCCCACTGAAAGCCTCTCAGCCATGAAGAACCCTCACATGGACTTTGTTACAGCACCAACAAACAAGAGCAGTTCCCACGCGAGCCCGATCACGCACACATTCTCGTGTGGCTGCCGCTCTCTCTCTCTCTCTCTCTCTCTCTCTCTCTCTCACGTGCCGTTCGTCCTCTACCTTCTGCGTCGGTCGGGGGATGGGTTAAAGTCTTTAAAGATGGGGTCACGGTACGCCGAGGACAACCTGGGCCTCGTTAATTAAACATGTCCGACAGCCGAGCCGGATGAGCCGGGGGGCGCGGGACGCCGCCGGCCTGAGGTAACTCCTGCAGCCGCCATGTTTGCGTGCAAACTTCCACTTAGTGCTCATGTTCACCGTAGTGTAAACTCCCAGGCGGAGGCGTTCGTTGGGCCTCGTGCTCATCTTTTATTGACGCGCGCTCCTCGGAGGCGGCTAAAGCTGGCACCGCGTGCGCCTTCGGAGAGCCGTGTGTTTTGGCTGAAGGAACTGTAGCAATCACACACAGATAAAAACATCACAATAGAGGGAACACGGATACCTCAACACAGCGTCGGCGAGCGCCCACGCGGACCCGGCAGCCATGGAGCCATTTCACTGGGGCGCTGCGCTGAAGGATGAACACGGGCCGGACACGCACACATGGATGTAAATGCACATGTAGAGCCGTAGAGGAGAACAGCTTCCATTTAAAGGAATCAAGCGTGCGCACGCTCAGTTTTTACGGATGAGCTCGGACACAATGAAGCTCTGGTCGCACGAACTGTTGACAGCAGCTGTCTGCAGGATCCGTCCTGAAATAGCTGCCAAACATAATTACGGCTAATAATATTAGGCTTCACGCTATTTAGGTCCTGGCTGAATAACCGCACCTCCCCTCCCCTCCCCCGCTCGCCGTCTGTTCCCACGAGAGGTCAAACAAAAATCGATGGGAGAAAGTGTGAATTCGACCGGTCCGCTCATTAACGGGCGCGAGCTAAGATTTCTCCGATGAGGATCATGAGAAACTTTGAGGAACAGAGAGCTTCTGATGGCTCAGTGTTGACACACCGTCATTATTTCTGCTTTCTTTGTGAATTTTTGATGCTGAAAGTCCTGAATATTTAAAGAGCAAAGGTAGCCGTGAGAAGATGACAATTTATTTCTTTAATAAGGTGGCTCCCACTCTGCATGTGTGAACAGATAATGCAACAAGGCGACAGCGGTGGTAAATTTTATCCTACAAACAAAATTAGGAAAAAATAACACGTAAGACAATAAAATGTGTTATTAAAGGGTACTTTCTTAAAAGCCTTAAAGAGGAATTCAATATTTACCAATAGCAGACAAGGGCTGTAAACGAGTCGTTACATCGTTAGATGATCAGCAAGTACAGCCGGCCCCAGATCCGATCTGGATTCCTGCATCTGGATCCAGATCAGTGACAAACATTCAAACTAACGGGCAGATTCAAATGATTCTTGCTGTGTTAATCCAGACCCCGGTTCACAGGACACACCTGAACTGACTAACAGGAGCTTCCTGTGTCGACTCTGTGAAGAGTTCACACCAATGATGTCATGATGAGCGACTGTCCGTTCAATTCCAGTGTTGTCGGCCAGCAGGTGGAAGATCGGGTTAGAAGTCGTTCGGTGCGTGACTTTGTTAAAATTTGGCCCATGAAATCTGGACCATGGACCCCAGATCAGTTTCAAACATGGGCATGATTCAAAAAATAAGGGATGGATTTCCATTTTGTGTCTCTGGGCCGGTGAACCAAATGTTCCAGTATGTTACAGCTGATCTGGATCCAGGATCTGGGCTGATTTCAGTTACCTACATGCTAACCCTTTTCAGAGGGACGCACGCTGCGACAGAATGTCTGTAACCGATGGATAATATTTATCCAGTTACATTAAATCATTATTGCTGGTTTACGGAGGCAAATCCTCCTGAACCATAACAAGTTAAACACAAACCGAGTTTGTTATTCACGATAACCACCCTGCTTTTCCTCCTCATGAATAGTTTTCACTCTGCTGCTTGAAAGCTCGACTCACCGCACAAAGTAAGCACGTCGGACTCTGTGGAACACAAGCAAAAAGAGGCCTTGTTGTTTCTCCCCAGCTGACAGAGGAATGGATGGAAAAACTGTGGAAAGGAGAAAGAATCAGCTGGAAATAAGGTGAAGTAGTGATGAAAAATGAGGTAAAATAAGAGCGAGCGGACGAGCGTTCAGCCAGTGGACAAAAGAGCTCTGAAATCTGTTCCCACGTCCACATGTGTTTCTTCTTCCCACCAGGACGTGAGAGGCTTCAGACCAACGTTCTCTGGGCTCCATCAGTGAGGAAGAAGCCACACCTACTTCTTAATTCATCCTGTTTACTCTCCCTTTTCGCGGTGGCTGCGTGTCCGCGATGGAAAGTCTCCCCAACGTCACGCAGATTGATTTCACCATCGTAATACTGGTTCGCACAGCTTCAGAGAGCCTGACTGATGCTTTCACGTTGGCGTCATCTGTAGTTTTCTCGCCTCAGCGTTTGGTCACTTTCGCACGACGGAGACAGACGCAGCCTCGATAAAATATCAGAACAATGACAGCCACCGTGACAAAGCAGCCAGAGGCAGCTCTGATGTCACATTATCTGCAATGACAAATAATATCTACATTAATCACAATAATGGTCTCCACCAGGCGAGACAAACGGGGCAGCTGGTAGGCCAGACGCCAGGCGGCCCGACCAATAGGAGACGCTCATACTGGAGCGACGGGCAGAAGTGTCATCTCGCAGCACCGTGACCTGACCTCCGTGACACGGGGAGGGCGAGAGAGAGAGAGAGAGAGAGAGTTACGGCACGAGAGATGGATTTGGAAGACGGTGTGAATGGATTAGACGTGAATGGAGGTCCCAGGGTGTGATCATTATTCTCGTGTGTGTGTGTGGTTTATGTTTGGATGGAGGGCGGGGGGGTTCAGGGATGCCAGATGTCTCATGAATGCAACAGAAACAAACAGACCCCCCCCAACCAACATGTTTGTTGACGCTGATCTTCTTCGTGATTCCTAAGTGTTGTTGCACGACGTTCGCAGATGCTCCTTTTGGCATCGCACGCCTCAGTTCTCTGCCCTTTGGAAGCATCTCACAGCTTCATTTGTTTGTTATTTATTTATGCAGTTTTTCACCGCATGTAATCAAACTCTTGGACACGCCTGCTCCAGAAGAAAGCTCACAGTTCTGGGTTCTTCTTTATTAAATATTGAATGTGAAATGTGCTGTTTATGACACCGTGTGGTAATAAAATCTAGCAGAAGCAGGTGTGAAACCATCTGGGTCGGTCAGGAAATATTAGCTTTACATCAGTTAGCAGCTTCATCCTCTTGGATTCTCAACGTTTGTGTTACTTACAAGTTGAATTTCTGCACATTTTAGCTGTGAAGTCGGCGACTTTACAACATTTCTTGGCACAGTTTCTTTATGGATTTACACTCAGGCTTGACTTTGGTACCAAGTGATGGTGCACAGTTCGGCTGTTGGGGTCTCAGAGTGTCTCAGCCGTAACATTAGGAACGTTACATGTAGTAAGTGTGAAGCTGTCGTACATGTTGTGCCATCTTAGCTGGCCTGCCAACACGTGGACGCGTGAAATCCTACCGAGTCAGTTCACTGTGGACTAACCCCAAATAAACAGGTTCGGTACACGATTCGACAGCCAAACAAATCCGAAGGGCACAGCAGCACGAGCCGGGATGAACTACAGAAATAACTCCGGTGAGTGAAAGCAACACGAGTGATATTAACCAGACAAGCAAAGCATCCACAGGTGGAACTGATGTGGGCGGGGAAACGCGGCAGGCTGGCCAGTGTGAGAGCAGGTCTGCTGCTAATGCTAAGCTAGCGCTAAATGTGCTCGTTAAAGAGTCTCAGGTGCAAGTTGTGTGTGCTGAATGCTTCTTAAACGTGAACTGTCTGCAGTTTCCAGGCAACGTGCCTCTTTCCCAACATTCCAACATTGCTGCTCCTCACCCAGGAGGGGGCGTGGTCTTGACATGTTCACAGAACGTGTTCCCCGTCCCGGCCCCACCTGGGAGCTGCCCCCCGGGGCTCAGATGATGGAACATCCCCTCTGCTCCGGGGCTAACAGGTCCAAGAGCAGAGGCCGAACTCGCCCGATCCATTATTAACCAGCTCCATCAGCGTCAGATCGATGAAAGGTTCTGTTGGTACAGCGGAGCTGCCGGGCGGTCCGTCCGAGCCGGTAAACGCCCCCAGAGACGGATCCAGACCAG
>KV751375.1:1231023-1246023 GCA_001698575.1 Mola mola | reverse complement strand
CTTGTCCTATCTAATCTTCTTCTCTTCAACATTCCTAAAGAACCCTTTTAAAAAGGACGTCTGATCATGTTTCATTCACCTGAAGGTTCTTCTGAGATCTCATTATAACGGACTGGTTTGACGACCACGTACCAGCAGAACGGACCTCCTGGGAACACGTGAGCAAATCGCTGTCCGTGCTAGTTAGCCACCGACCCGCTTTCAACCATAAAACACTAATTAGATCCATTAATTACTGCGGTCCAGTGAGATTCGAGGCAATGAAGAGCCGTGTGGATATATGTGTCATTAACGTATGTGTGGTTTAATCTGCTGTACGTTACACTGGGGCTCCTTCCTTCAATTAAAGGCTAATTACAGCCAGGCAGATTGGTTTAGAGTCAAATTTAACACACACACTTTTATATGACCAATTAAATGTGTGGGACACTGCTGACTCCAAAAACACAAACATGCTGTTCGTACAAAAACAGTAAAAAAGAACAAAGAACATGTGCTGAAGAGACTTTTTAGCTTGTAAAATTGGTGTAAACATGACATTTCTTTTACATTTATCCAGTGATGCTTTAAGCCATCTTCTGTTCTGGATGTATTCAAATGTGTATCAATATTGTCAGATTTCACAGTGAAACTGTTAATTTATGAGCAACACGACAGCAGGGAGGTTCTGGAAAATAAACGCAATAGCAAATTATTTAGAGGCTCTTTATTTAAATCTAATCCTGAGCCCATATGGACTCATATGACTGATGAGACACTTCAACATGCCTCCTTGTATGTTCAGCTTCTCTGCTAGCAGCTGGTTAGGTCACTAGCTCCCCCTTCTGGCCAGGAGCTGCATGTGCGCGCGTCTACTTGTTTTATCATACAAAAAACCCACAGCTGATAATCCTGCAGCATCAGAACATTTTCATTTTCTGCACCACCTCACAATTTGGATCATTTATTAACAAGAACTGGGGAACGACTAATAAAAATCTGAGCTGAATTTTTCCTCCACGGATCAAAATCATTTTGTCTCGCTCCATATTTGCCCCTATCAACAACTGATTCTTAATGTTTCAAAGTGGACCACCGATGAGTTGATGTCACAATATGTTTATGCAGAAAAACCGACAATAGCAACCCAGATTGGGAATGAATATTGTAGTTTATTACTGGTTGCTCTGTCGTGCAACATTGACTCAGAATGTTTATCAAGGTAGAAAGAGACACTTTAATAAAGCAAACTGGGCACTCAAATCATTTAAGTATTTAGCTTCTGTAGAAAAAGATTACATAAATACAACAGCAACACTTTTGTCTTTGTTTAATTGAAGTAAAAGATGTCAGATTTTCTGCCTGCAAACAAAAGATTTATTTTTATTTGTGTTAAAGTCTGTGCGAGTGAGGCCCTTTGCTGAAACGATGCACCTGGCAGGCAGGTGAGACGTGTCAACGTGCTGATTGAAGAGCAGCGTTGCCGCACAGGTGTGTCTCGTCCCGTCCCAACAGAACGTTCTCTTCCTTCATGCACCCGGTGTTGTTGCTTCAGCTGATTCCAGAATATTTTTTTTATTTACTACAACCACTATTGCAATAGTGCAGATTATATGTATCTCTGCAGCATAAGTGAATTCAGAGATTTGGAGGCTCAGCGGCTATCGACCATTTTTGCACAACATGTTTTTCTTCATCTTCGCAGCTCCCCGTCGTGACAACTTGTTCACAATGAAGGAAGAAGGCAGCACGTGTGCGTCACATGAGTCACACGTCGCTCAGAATATCATTTTTTATGCGAACGTGCACAGACTCGGAAGCTTGAAACTTTACCACGTTTGTGTGAAACTCTGAATGTGAAAATCTAAATCTTCAGGGTTTGTTGAACATCCCTCCCAAAGAAAGCCTGAAGATGTGGAAGTCTGTAGTGCAGCGCAGGATTTATTTCCTCTCACTCCGGGACTTAAAACTCCAACAATCCAGAACCAAGACACAAAACTTAATTGAAACTCTAAGGAATAAAGAGGAAATCCAAAACCTGTGGAACATGGAGGACAACAAACAAACCTGCTGGGAGGAGCAACACAACGAGAAACAGGTGGGACACAATCACACTGATGTAAATCATAAGACATGAGAGGAAAAAGCTTCAGAAGAACAGGAAATCAAAACTAGAAGGAAAACGCAGGGGAAAGAAGTAAAACAAACGGTAACCTGAGCAGCCGAGCGAAGAATGAACTCGTATAAACAACACAAACTGGACTCGAATCCATGACGAAGCGTCCGTCAGCCTGAAGGTTCACCTGACCCAGAAAATCACTGTAACCCTGACAAAGTTCTGCATCCGTGGAAACTTTGATTTCCTTCGAAGCTGCACAGTTTCACACACACCAGCAGCTCGTCACTGGTTACCGAGAAGGAGAATTCAACGTGCAGATGGCGTCTGATGTTCAGGAGAAAAAAATGTCCCCAGAGAATAAAATGTGAAATAAAGATTTCTGCTGCTGCGGAGCCACTTTGATCCTGTTCAACGAAACACGACCGTGAGATTAAAAACCTCCAGGCGAACGTTAAGAAGCAGAACCTTCACAAAATGAAGCTTTATCCGACTCCGAACACATGAAGGTTTTCTCAACATAATCATAAACTAAATATACCAAACAAAAGGGGGGAAAAAAAGGACACTTTATTTTCAGTATGATGTAGAGAAAACAGCTATTTTGATGCATTGAGCACAAAAAGCTTCTATATTAGTATTGTATAGTGTTATTTTCTTTCCACCTGTGTCTCCTCTCCTGCCTCGTCTCTGTGTGCACTCATTGTTTCCCTCCCTCAGATTGTTCTTTGTAGTCCTGGATACCTTTTATATAGTTTGCTTTTTCTGGAACCCTTATATTTGTAGATTTCTGGATTTTGCCTGCCTTCTCTCTGCAGGTTTAATGTAAAAATAAACTATCGAGCGTGACACCTGCTGCCTGAAGCATCCTTTCAAAAACCCCAAACAAACAACACGCTTTTACATTTTTATGTTCCATATTTTCACCCCAACAATCTAAATACATCTCAGATGGTAAAAAAAACCTTTATACGCCCCCTGAAAATGTCCTTAATTTTCTGATTGAATCAAACTGCCTGTGAACTCAGAGGCAAAACCACTGAGAACCACACAAGAATGCAGCTGCCCAGTTGACCACTAGAGGGCAGAAGCAGCCAGTCTATGAGCCGTGCAGGGCAGAAGAAGACTGGCTCGGTTTCCAGTAGGGACTTAAAGCCATTATTCATGACTCCCAGTTCCCCTCAAGAAATCGATTCACCGCCTCCGTGTTGATGTTGATGGGTTTGGTTTTCATCACACAACACGTGTGAAACTAATTGTGCATTTGCACCAAATACAGAGGAAACCGAGAGGGTTTCACATGTGGAGAGCAGAAAGATGCGATGAAGAGGATCAGAAGCAGCACATACACCCTGGACAGACCCTGTCAACCCGCTCAGGAGACAAACGGAGTGATGACAACAGCTTAGAAGGCCGATGCCGTGTTGTCATGACCGCAGGGTTCATGCTGCCATCAGTCATCTGTAACCAGCGACACAGTTCAGCGATTCTGTAAATGTGATTCTGTTGCCAAACCCAGATTACATCCAAACACAGGAGCAGTAATACCGCACGATGCTTTTATGAATGGTCTCATTTCTTTTTGATCCGATAGGTGGACGAGTTGCTTCATTAAGTGAAGTCATGCAAGCCGAACCAATCGGTTTGTCTTTAGCAAACCTTTCAAACTCAGCGTAACGTGAAGAGATCAGAGGATCAAAATGTTAATTCAAGCACGGCGTCGCCTCCTTCTTTTAGAATAGTAATGATAGATTGGAAATCTCCAAAGCAAACGAGCTCTGTGGATTGTGCATTAAGGAATAATCCAGAGACCCTGAAGGCATCGCACGCAGCGACTTTACTTCAGTGAATAAAAACGACCACCTGTTACACAATAAGTCAAAGGGGAAAATGAAGCTAATATACAGGAGTCATATCAGCGGAGGAGAGAGCCTCAGATGCCCTTCAGTGATATCATTCGCTGCGGGTGTTCGGAGCAGTGATGTCAAAAGGAGACGGATATTTGGGGACGATGGGTCTCGTTTTGGCACCTGTCTGTGCAGTCGAGTTTCCGAACTGAAGACTCCCTTCGGGGTCGCTTTTGTGTTTTTGCTCTCGGCTTTCTTGGCCACGTCTCTAAATATGTGCATATATCAATCAAGAGCGTTGATATTGTCCTGAAAACCACCTGATCCCGTCCACAAGCTGGAATTCATATGGAATTCACATCTCAAACAGATGTGATCTGTGGGAGCGTAAAAATTCTGCATCTCCGTCGGCTCACAAAAACACACACACAGAATCTGAGCAAGTAAATGTGCGTTTTCCTACCTGATCCCGTCTTCCTTGCAGTAAACATGCACATTCACAAGCCCTTTCTGTGAGCTCCACACACACACTTTCATCAGCGAGAAGTCAATTCTCATTAGCCGCCATGCTAGCTCCATCAGTCAGCAGCTGCTAATGGCTGCAGAGGCCAAAGTGGCGGATCAGTGACTGGGAGCCTTGTGCTGTTTGAGACAAAGCGACGGCATTCTGGACACACTGAGTTCGGTCTGTCCTGATGTCCACCGTTTGTTTTAACTGATGCCATCCATCACCGGGTGAATATAGCTCTCTCCTTTAATCTCACGCTGCCTGTGAAAAACAAACAAACAAATGTATATTTGTTTTGACCCAAATTTGTTTGTTTTTCACCTGTGAATCTATATAAATTTATTTTTTAGCCTGATGTGAATTTGCCTCTGAATTATTTGAGATTTCATTCCATTTACTTACCGTTGGTCTGCCCCAAATCACGGGGGAGAGGCTAGCTAAGCTAGTTAACGTTAGCGCTACAGTGCTTACGTCACAACTATTGACTGTGTACAGAGACGGTCGATAAGAGAGACTGAAGCCAAGCATGTTAATCGCCCCCTGTTGGCTGGATGCAGTATAGCTCATAAACCCTATATATCCTGCTATATATACATATCTTATTGTTTTTGTTATTATTGGATTAGATATTTGATATTTGATATTTGTCGGTTCCTTCTGCACTATGGACAGAATACAACGGTGGAAGTCAAGAGGGCTGAACTGTCGGACTGTGTGGATTTAAGACGAGAAACTCCTGAGACGAACCGCATCAGCATGGCGCTCACAGCGGCGGCGCTCGGGGGGGCGGAGCTGGACTGTTACAAAGACCTGTAATGAATATTTACACAAGGCGTAATGGAGTGAAACACATGCGGAGAGCAGCACACACACACCTTCAACGCCTGCGTGCGTGCACAGAGCTTTCAGTGACTCGCACTAATCATATTCCTGTTGACATATTAATATTTCAGCAGCGCTCGGCTTCTGTCCCAACACTTCCTGAGCTTCTCATCCAGAGTGAAAAAAATGTCCGCTGAGTTGGCGGTTTTCAATATGTCACGTTTCAGAACACTGACAGCGCAGCACGAGAGTGTCTCGGAGGTGACGACGGAGAGGATTAACTCCAGCGCAGAGGGAGGTGAACCTTCATGCTGAGAGAGAGAGAGAGAGATATTAATGTGTCCTGGTAGACGAAGAGTCTAAAGCCTTCACACTTCCTGTGTTGTTTTCACCTGCCCAGAACCCATCCGATGGTTTCTACGCTCCGCGTTTTATTTCTGAAGACTTCAGTTCAGTTGAGACGTTTCTTAGTTTTGATTTTTCCTCTCAGTGAGGCCAAATGACGGAAAATGAGAGTCCTGCCTTGGTCTGTATCTTCCTCAAGAACCTGTCCCTGTCCCCACGTCACTCAATCCTTTATTCTAAGGTCACAGACACGCTAAGGTTTCTGATCTAAGGTGATCGCACACCAACTTTAACATTGCAATGAGGACAATATTACCTGTTTTCAAATTGATAATCCTGCGGTCTACCCCTTTAAGTCTCTGTAGTGTCGAACCTTTGAGAGAGCAACACTCCTCTGTTCTCGCCCTTTAACTCGCTGCTCCGCTCCGTCATCTCTCTCGAAATGATCATTATCATGTTTGTTACCTCTCATCCAATGAGCTTCACGCTGTGAGTCAAAATATAAACCACGTCCTCGCGTTTGAATAAACTGTAGTCACAAAAACTCTTGTTTCAGTTTCAGTTAAAAGAGGAAAAACGTGTCAATGTTTTCCGTTTCAGTTAAAATTGAAAAGCAATCCCTTCTTGTGCCCGTTGACACGCATGTGGAGACCCGTAGAGAGAGAAATGTGGGTACTGTGGGCGTTCAGGGCCTCAGGCGTGTTTCCAGAAGGCTCCTGCTTCAGTCTGACGGACGGCTCGGTCCAGGCGGCGATGCTTCAACACACCGCCAGCCCTCAGAACGGGAAGACTAAAGACAGGATTCAGGTTCAGGTCAGTCGAGAGGAAATGTCTCAGTGTTCCTGTGTTGTTTGTCCCGAGCAGAGACACAAGTCCGCTCGGTGCCCGGTGGTCAAAAATGTTCCCGTCGGATGTCTCAAAGCCAAGATTCAGCCCCGTGGTGGTCCCGATTAAACTCAAGGGAGAGTACCTTTACCTTTACAGAAATATTTAATCTAAATTAATGTAAGAAGTGAGGCAGTTAATCTGTTTCTGTAACTAATGAAACTTTATTATTCCCTCATTTAAATGAAACCAAAAAAAAATCTTTAAATGGCACATAAATCAAAAATCAGATGCTCAGTTACAAGAAGGGCTAATCTGGCCTGGAGTCACTTCCTGTTTTATTTTGAAGGTTGTCTTGTGTCGCGTTCCCCATTTTTAACCTTACGTAACCCCAACTAACATTAGCTCTGTGAGTCAGATAACGCTAACGTTAGCAAAATGAAACGATCTATTGACGCACCTGCCGCACAAGAACATTGCTGTTCCTGTTAACGTGGATTATCAGGACGTGGGCTGTCTGACGCTGTGATGTGAGACTCCGCCCACAGATGACACTGTGAATGTAGCTCTCGCGTTCATATTGTCTCTTTCAACTAATAAGAGTTGAAAACGCTATCCCCACTTGTCAGGTGTGAAAACTTGACGGGCGTGGCAACAGTAACCGAGGGGGGGCGTGGCTAATTCCACCTACGAGAGCAAGACTGCAGTGGAAATGCTGAGTAGAACAAGAGAGGCGCCACTTTTGAGGAGGTGCTGGCCTTCATCACACCGGGTAAATCAGCCATTAAACCATCGCCTCTAGAGGGACAAAATGGCATTACAAGACAGATCAGCGCTAGCTGGTTGGCATGCTAACCTCAGTAGATACTTTACATTCTGATGATAATGTTATCATTCATTCATTCATTCATTTTCTATCGCTTATCCCGTTATGGGTCGTGGGGGTGGGGGGGTGGAGCCTATCTCAGCATCTTGGGGTGAAGGCGGGGTCACCCTGGACAAGTCGCCAGTTCATCGCAGGGTCGACATATAGAGACAAACAACCATCCACACTCACATTCACATTCACACCTACGGGCAATTTAGAGTGACCAGTTAACCTCCTAACCTCAGTTTGCATGTTTTTGGACTGTGGGAGGAAGCCGGAGAACCCGGAGAGAACCCACGCAGACACAGGGAGAACATGCAAACTCCGATAATTTTATCTTTTCTTTTTAATTTCGCACTAAAATTATGGACATAACTTACAAACTGCACCTTTTATCAAACGCCAGTGTGCCTACAGATGAGATTGTTTGTGTGCATCTGTTCATACTAACATCACGTGTCGACCTCTCCCGGCTGCACGCCGACACTCATGTTTACCTCAAAGTCTCATTATTATTATTATCATTGTTGCACGTGTCTGTGGGAGGTTTGGGGGGTTTTTGGTGAATTTCGTGTAAACGTGTCGCTGCTCTGCTGCGTGAATCAGTTGTCAGTCAGCCCGACACAAAGATCCTCTTTCTCCCATGAGCCAATTATCTACAGTCTGGTTCTCGCGCTTATTATCTCTGTGTGTGTGTGTGTGTGTGTGTGAGAGAGAGAGAGAGAGGCACACACACACACAGACAGAGAGAGAGAGAGATATTGCATCCGTATTAAATGGAAGATGATCATTTTCTTGTCTTTAAGTTCCTCCGGGATCCCTCCCCCACTCTCTTCTCCATCAGCTGACATCTGTTTCTCCTTCTTTCCATCCACCATCGCCCCTTTCCCAACCTTTTCACTTTTTCCACCCTCTCTGACCCTCATATCTGGTTCCCTCCGTGCCGCTGCGACTCACGCCGTCTCTCAGGCCCGCCAGTCGCGTGTCACTCGTCAATCATCTCAATCCTAACACATACAGCTACATAAATACGTTTCAAATATTCACATGCACATCACATGTTGTCAGCATGACTCCAGCAAACATGCTGCCACGCTGAGTTACTGCACGTCTGCAGGATTTCAGTTGACTGAAAATGGACTCTTAATAGTTGTGGGTTTTACAGCTCGTTTCTACAAACCGGCTGCATGTGACATCACTGATGGATGTGGATGACGCCTCCTATGCTTTTCTTTACAGATGGATAGAAACCAGCTGCAGTCATGATTCATAAGCTAATTTTGTCCCTTTTCTGCCATCCAGCTTGTACAGTTATATACACTCAGAACATTAAAGTTCAAAGATGAAAAAAATCAATCACTTAGTGAGTCGAGATTGGAAAAGGAGTGAGAAGAAGTACCCACCTCTCTAATGTCAACCCTTCTCCATAAGTTATTGATTAATAATTAATTTATTTTTGTCAAGATGCCTATTTTTCTATCCTTATATTGTTTACCTGCAATCTGTCTATGATGTACAATATATAAATACAATATACACATAACTACAGTATACATCTGTTTAATGGAAATGTTTACACACTGTATATACAGTATATATATATATATATGATGGCTAATGATATTTTAGCAGAATAGATTCACATCATGTGCTCATAGCCTCCATATATCATCCATATCATCCATTTTTCTTTTCTCAAAATCACCCAAATGCTCTGAAAAAGCAGAGCATCACTCTCCGCATTCATAAATGCGAAAAACAATTGTAATGTGAAATGTGTAGCGTGCACTGCTACGTCCACACCTTCAGGTGAAATACAAAAAGTGTAGTGAATCCCTGCAAGTCTCTGGAAGCCTCCAGACGCCAAATTCTTTTAAAAATATGCCATTTTTTTACACTTTTGATGGACCGAGCACAAATGTTTGTAGCGAGCAGCTACAGTAAAGCTTTTAAAGGCAGAAAACGAAGACTACTCCACCATCATATGTGGGAGCAGATAGCTGTATTTATATTTTCAGAGGCACGATTCCTCTAAGAGAGAAAGGCAGGATGGAAAGGATGACAGAGAAGAGGGAGCATGGGATATTAAAACAGAATGGAAGTGGCCCCGTTCGGGGTCCAGTGCTGTTCTCTGACCCTCAGCTTTAACATGTAACAATAAAAATGGGCATCAAGCACAAGTAGAGATTGAAGGCGGTAAAACATTGGACGGAAATGGAACAAGACAATAAAATGTGACATTGTTTGCATGTCCGAGTAGAGTAGCATGTAGACGTCTCAGAAGTGCCCGCAAGGACTCTGGCAGTCTCCTGACTCGTTATCTCATTATCTCATTCTCATCCGGCTCATGATGCTCTCACAGAGCCGTCTGGGCCTTCACGCAGCTATGGGCTCAAAAGGACGCTCTGTTTCCATAAACGTGTGTGTTCGGGTGCCAACAAAATACTAACAACTCTACCCGGGTGTGACGCTGTTAAGTCCGGACCTCTCGGTGCTGACAGCTGGCAGAGGGAAGCACCCACACAGCTGCATGTGTGACGGAGTCGCAACAATCCAAAATCATCATCCGCGATCAGCGACACGGCTCAACTTACTTCAAATTTTTATACACATTTAAAATTCTGTTTTACAGTCAAAGTGCAAATTTCTTATCAAAACATCCTGATTCCAGGTCATCAACGGCCCCATTTGTTTGTTGTTTCCTGCAGACACATCAGGCGTAGTTTCAGTCTGGGGAGAAAATAACAAAGACTAACAGACAGATTTTTATTTTATATAGTTTCAGTCTGGGGAGAAAATGTGGGTCGGTCTGATTCTGGATCTGGATCGGTTTTAAACATGGGAGAAAATAACAAAGACTAACAGACAGATTTTTATTTTATGTTTTATATGAAACTTGTTATGTCAGTTTACTGGGAAACTGGCTGCTCAGTTTAAATCAGTACGTAGAAGCTTTTGCTTTTTTTGCTGCGAAAAGAATGAATATGTTCAACTGGAAGATTGGAAGAATAAAATGTTTCTTAAGAAAAAAGATGCCTGCTGGAATTATATGATGTTCCTGGTATGGAAAGAACAGTTAGACTCTTTTATTGATCTGGGATCGGCTTTGGGAAAGTGGCCAACATTGAGCTCTTTTTACCCGGCTGGTCCAGTGACACGCCGCCAGAACGAGGAAGAAGTGCTGTTGAGTGAAACGTCATCGAAGCCTCACGTTTGGGACTGACGTTCTAATCCTGCAAGCTGGATCAAAGGTTTTAGCTCTGAACAGAAATCTCTCCGCTCATGAAGGTCAAACAGCTCTCAGATTTCACGTATATGAAACATTTCAGACTGAACCTTCGTCGTGGACGACACCTTCTTTTGCTTTAAAAGCATCTCGCGTAATTCTGGCAGTAAATGTAGAACAAAAAGTTAATTTACATACAATGTGTTTACATGTATGGAAATGACAATTTTCAGATCAGTCTAAAATATCTTTTCTGATTATCAGAATCAGTATTGATGAAAATACTTGAAATGTGCATATTGAATATTGAATATTGAATAATGATTATTGATAATCAGTATTCGGCTGAATAATCGGTATTCCGACATGAATGAAGATAAACGATAATTATCAAAGGACACAGCGACGGGGTCTAAACCCAGATCGAGTGTGTGTGCGTGTTTGATGGTGAAGTTGTAACGATCGGAATCATCGGTGACAGAGTGAACTGGCCGTGGACGTTAAAGCATCGACGGACCGACGCCATCAGTCCTCGTCACGCACCTGCAGGGCCGGAACCTGAGGGGCCCAGACTGACACTCTGACTGAAAACTGGCCTGTTTAAAACAGCTAGCTTAGCATTAGCCTGCCCGTGCACTTCGAGATGCTAATCCAGCCTGCAGACAATCGGTTGACAGCGTTGGAGATGTTGGGTTCACTGATCTCGTTTGGGAAGATGGTTCATTCAGGATTCTGAGCTGTTCGATGACTTTGTTTGTTTTATGGTTATTGTTTTATCATGTTTCTTATTCGTGTTCTTGGATTTAATTAAGGTGTTGCTGTTAAATACTCCTTTTAAAAAATAACCCACCAACCAACCAAAACATCTGTACAAACTGAGATGTTAAAATCAAAGATCACTTCTTGATTTGAAAAATGAAAATTGAATTATCCATTCAGTTACTATGTCATAAAAGGCTGCGGCCGTGAACGAGGCAGAGCTCTTTCCAAGACTTCTCTCCTCCTGCACAAATATGATTCTCATGTACACATTGAATTCATTGATCAAATTTGACTAACCAATAATCCCAAATAATCCTGTGTGATAAATGGAATCTTTCCTGTCAGTGTCAGCGACACAAATTCCCGAAGCTGACGTCCGACTGGATCAGCCTCGCCGTCTCTGGGCCCCTATAAAAAGAAAGTCTGGCGTTCGGCGACCTCGTCAGTGGGTTGGCGACGGACTCGTGGTGACAAGATGACTCGAGGACGGACGCTGAACTAGTTTGACGGCGTTCAGCTCGGCGCCGCAGAGCAACTCAGGGAAAGTTTAATGTGGGCTCAGTTCCTCCTGAGACCTCCAAAACGCGCTAGCACACGTAAATAATGAATGTTGCACTATCTGGACCTGAGGTGGTGAACTAATGGTCAGAAGTGCACGGCACCAACCCTAAAACCTTCAGAAGGACCAGGGACCTTTTTCTGTGACCCCCTTCACCACCCAAACTTATTATCTGCTGATGTGTAGATTTTCTTTTTTCTTTTAACAAATCCAATGTCAGTGATGAAAAGTCATCATTTGTTTTCCCATCAGGACTTGCTCTTAAGGTTAATTAATGGCAATTACACAGAAGATAACAGACAAAAAAAAAGCTCCGACAGAAAGAAAACATGAAACACTACAGCTGACTCGAGGGTTCAGTCCGGATGTTGTTCAGCTTGTAAAAATCTGTATGGAGGCCCTGAAAGGCCATGGATGAAACATTTTATTTCCTGTTTTCACATGACAACCAGATGAATCTGATATGAGACAATGATGTCATTACATAACAACAGTTGTTTTCCGGGTTAATTAACATGAGCTCAAACTGCCAGAGAAGCTGAGGCTTTTCTCCACGTCTTCTTAAATGACACGCACGAATGTGTACGTTACCCACAACAGCGAGGAGAAGCTGCCTCGGCCTGAAGGTAACTCGAGCTGTTTGACTCAGGGGCTCTTTGTTCAACTCACACATCCATGGATGAGTTCGTTTCAAGTACAGAGAGTCCGCACAGGTAACAACAGGTGGGATGTGACGCTGAGAGGTCATTTGCTGACATAATATACACAAAATCCAATTTCTGCGAGAACTTTATTGAAACATTTTAAGTAAACTAAAAGCACATTTCTTCAAAAGCTTTTAATTCAGCACGAAACAACTTTCGGAGCGTTCCGCGCAGACAGTGTGTCACGGTCCTCTTGGTCGTCGGCTTTGGGCCTTTTGCTTGTTGCTTGTGTTGTTTTTTCGTTCGTCCCAACATTCTTCTTCTGTTGTTCCTCCGTCCTGTTACAGCTGCTGTGGCAAGTGAGCAGGGATGCGAAGCATCAGATCATCCTGTAGAAACTGCTGCTTTCGGTAAAGTAAGTCAAATAATTGTGTCTACAACAGCATGAATGCCTGGCAAATAATGTCTATGATGAAAATTTTTCCTTTATCACCTGAACATCCACATTGTTGCCCACAGAATCACGACACTGAGTTCCATCGACACATCTCTTTTCTGATTGGTTAAGAAAGTCACCGTTACAACACTTCCTGTTCCTCCCTTCTGTCGTGCAGTTTTTAGTCCTGAATGCTGATTATTTCCTGTTTTCCGCTGGCTCTTCCAGCTTCTCGGCTCGACAGCAGCGTCACCAGGTGTTTAGTGTGAGAGCAGAGCCGGAGGATCTGCGTCATAAAGTGAAACCGTCTCTCGCGTATCATCTGCTGCAGGACCTGGCAGTGAAGTTTAAACTGATTTTAAAATCAATAGGAAAACCTACCTGCAGCTGCGTTTTATTGCTCTCTGGCAGACCAGGAGGAGAACGTCACAGTAATCTGACCTGCTAATCTTAAAATGAGCCTCAGTGTGCTGCTCAGAGAGGGAAACGTGCACACGGAGTCACAAATCATTTCTCGTGTTGGACTGGATACTTTACATCTGACTACGGTCGGGTTCGTTGGAGCTGCTCTACAGTCGCTGCACGAGCTCCCTGACAGCCTGAAGCCTCCCCCCGTGGAGGGATTTACTGCGGTCGACGATCACAGACAGTTCAGAGCCCGACTGCGACAGGCGTCCACGATGAAAACGCGTTTTATCTGGACTTTCTGTGCATTTTGCCTCTGTTATTCAGTAACAGGAGATTTTCAGGAGACGTGGGGGGAGCAGGCAGCCTCAGCTGCATTCACACGTGTTTAAGAGAGCGGAGCACTGCTGCAAAACAACACGCTTCACGTGTTGCTGCGGGAGACGGTAAACTGATGGAATACTGAGGGTTTTTGTAAAAGTAGAGTTATCAAGATAACTCTACTTTACATTTTTTACCTCCAGAGTTTTGCAGAATCGACCAGTAACATTACAAGGGGGATCTGAACACAAGGTAGAACTTTTCAAAAGTCTAAGCCTGGAAAACTTTTTGTTCTCTGTTTTGCTCTGTGGAAATTTGGCCTGAACACCTTCCTTGATAAATGATAAATATTAAAATCTCTCCTAAATGTGATAACCACCTACCAACGGTCTGGCGATGCCTGCTGAATACTGAGGTTATTTGTGAGGCCGGTGCAGCAGTGATTCTATGTTAATGTCTTACTCACAGGACAATTAAGCATCCAGCCCTCTTACTGCCCCCCCCAGCCTTTTACTCCGTCATGTGATTAGGCTGCATGGAGCTGATGACTGTCTGACGGATAGAAATACTGTCCTTTCTGCTGACCGCTCGTCGGGTTTTCTCTCAGCTCTCTGTCCACGCGGCCTCTTCACAGCTAATTAGGTACCGAAGGGCTCTGCTACAGCTGGTCGGAATAAAGCGGCTCCGAGCAATCGAGTGATTCTGAACAAACAGAATTAACACAGCGACGAGGTGCTCGATATGCCAGCAGCCATTATTCACCCCAAAATGACCAAATTACCCGCTGAACGAGAGGAAGGAGGGAGAATATCTGCGTATTTCAGACTAACCCATATTTCCCACAGTTTTATGCTTTCTTAATTAATTTTTTTTGTTCTTTTTGTAAATCAATATGGAGTTTGTCGCTAGGACACGAGGCTGTACAATCCAGCAGCGCGAGTCATGGCTGAAAGTGCCCTGTGATCGTTCAGACTGCTGTAACTTGATATTGTGAACCTTTTGAAAGGCTGAGACACAAATTATCCAGTTGAAAACCATCAAGTCACTGCTCTGTGTCCACAGAGGTGGTTCTCGTGTCTGATTAGGAAGCCTCCTGGATGAGGTCTAACCCAGGGATGAGATCCCACAGTAAGACCCAGAACCCATTGGAAGGATTATATGTAAAACCCTCTGGATCCGGCAGGAGGGGCTGGAAATGTTGCCGGGAAGAGGGATGTCTGAATACCCTGCTTAGCCTGCTGCCCCTGCAGAAGATAATTGGCTGATGGATGATTCTGGAACCATCTCAGCTTCCGACAGGCAGATTTGATGGGTGGTAACACGTAATGTGATGTTGT
>KV751375.1:1170894-1215743 GCA_001698575.1 Mola mola | reverse complement strand
TGATCCACAAGTCCTCTGTACTCAGTCTCCTCTCCACCTCTGATACACCCCACAACAGCAGTGTCATCTGAGAGTTTCTGCAGGTGGCAGGTCTCAGAGTTGTACTGAAAGTCAGAGGTGTACAGTGTGAAGAGGAAAGGTGAGAGTACGGTCCCCTGCGGTGCACCTGTGCTGCTAACCAACTCCTCAGACACACAAACTGAGGTCAAGTAGTTGATAATCCAGGAGGTAGTGGAGGGGTCCACCTGCATTGCTTTAAGCTTTCCTCTCAGCAGTGTGGGCTGGATGGTGTTGAATGCACTGGAAAAATCAAAGAACATGATTCTCACAGTGCTGCCAGCCTTATCCAGATGAGAATGGGCTCGCTGTGCAGGTAGATGATGGCATCCTCCACAACCAACCTCCCTGCAGTAGGCAAACTGCAGTGGGTCAAGAAATGTGGACACCTGGGGTTTGAGGTGGGCCAGAACCAGTCTTTCCAGCACCTTCATGCAGTGTGACGTCAAGGCTACAGGTCTGTAGTCGTTAAGTACAGTTGGAGTTGACTTTTTGGGTACCTGAACAAGGCAGGAGGTCTTCCACAGCACCGGGACCCTCTCCAGCCTCAGGCTGAGGTTGAAAAGGTGCTGCAGAATCCCACGGAGTTGGTCCGCGCAGGCCTTCGTGACCCTAGGGCTGATGCCATCAGGGCCTGCAGCTTTATTCCGGCTGTTAGAGACAGACAGGCAGTGGTGGGTGGTGGAGGGGGGGATGTTGTCTTGTCAGGTGTGGGGGATCAGTTCTCCACAATTAAGATGGTTTCTTACCTTTTAGGTAGTTTTTATTATTCTGTTGTGTTCATTTTCTTATCCTTTTTAATGTTTATTTGACATCTGCTCGTGATTGGCTGGCCGGGAACTCGATACTGCGGTGGCTACTGTGGAGACTCTGACTCTGAATGACATGAAAGCACCAGATGGCAGCGCTCACGTCCAGGATATGTTGGCTTCATTTAGATTGGTTTTACACTGAAAGGAAGCGGCGACACGTCATCCATCTTTACTCACGTCAATTATACCTAGCAAGTAATTAATGACGCTTTGTTGTGTCTCATTGGCTCATGAGGTCTGCAGTAGTTTGTTTGAGTTTAAGGACTAAACCCACATGGTTAGGCTCAAAAATACCACGTAGAAGGTAAGTTGTAGCCAATAAAACTTCATTTGGAATATATTTCCACAAGAGAGCAGCACAGTGGTGGAGTGATTAGCACTTGTAGTTTGCACCTTCTCCTCAGTGAGACGTGAGTAATCGTCAGAGTTCGATGATCTGGAGAGGAAACAGTTTCTCCACGAAGCTGCTCACTAGGAGCTCTGTGGATTATGTGGAGTAACCGGGCCATGACATTATTTCATAGATTTTACAATGTTTTATTAATAAGACAGACATCTGTACAGCTGATTTGAGCAGAATTACAGGAGAAACGTTTGGATTTGGGGGTGAAACGTCCCTTGTGTGTGTGTGTGTGTGTGCACTGGAGAATTAATTTGCGAAGCAAGAGTGGGATGTATCAAACACACACACCTGTTTATGTTCTGCCGAAGTTGATTTTTCTGACAGGAATTCCAATTAGCACACAGGGGACTGCAGCTATTGGTAAAACGATCCAATTATTGTTGGGAGCAGATGTTCCTTGTAGGAAACGATGCGCAGCCACTGGCTGTTCAGCCATTAGTGATGTGGCCTCTGGAGCAACAACGACATGCAGTCAAAGCCAGTGTCTCCAAATCCCTGCACACACTCAGTGTGCATTCCCACCTCCTGCTTTGCCTTTTGTTTTTCCTCGTTTCTACCATCTCTTGTGTGTGTAAAGAGTCACCACCAGTCACACAGCCCTACAGAGAAGCACGATTTCACTCCATCCCCTCTCTGTTTTTTGGAGTATTTAACTTTTCACACATACACATTTAAATGTTGACTTTATATTTATTTTTATTTATTTTTTGCATGACCACATCAGTGAAAGGATCTACAAAGTACTCCGAGAACACAAACTTTAAGGAAGACTGAACATCCTGACATTGATCCTGTCTCACTAAAGTGAAAAATCATTCAACAAACACCACACAAAATCTAATCAGGTCTCGTTGTCTGTGGCCCCTCCTGAAAGTTTCATACTCGTCCGTCCACACCATCATTATGCTAACAAACAAACTAATGCTGGATAAAACACAAGCTGAAGAAATGAAGACGGCCGCCACAGCTCCTCTTCCACCGTACAAAAATGAAACCAAATTATCTGCTGCGTTGACACATTTCCACTAGTCTTATGAGGACATTGTGACGAATTCTCGCGTCTTTAAGATCCTTTTGGAGAGTTCAGACTCTGTTTTAGTGTCAGGGTTGGAGGCTCTGGAATGAAATGTGTCAGTGAGTGTCCTCACAGCGATAGAGAGACAGAACTGTGTGTGTCTGACCTAATTACCTGCACGGCGACAGGTGTATGGAGCAGGGAGGGGGCGGAGCCAGGCCACCTGCGCCTCATCCTGTCATCAAGACGGCTTCAAATACCAGCTTATCAGCTCGGAACGCCTGAGCCGTCAGTCGGTGTCCAGCCTCGCTCTCTCAGACGTTCAATTATTCTGGTTCTCCTCTCCCTGCAGGCCCGTCTGTTCTGGACCCGGACTTGGACCTGGTCTGTAGCCTCCAACCCGTCTTCGCTTGGAAAACATTCTCAAACAAATGACAGGACTTGGCTCAACCTCACCTTGACAATCAATTACTGTTGCCATAATCCTCACACTCCCTGCCTCTCTCTGTGCTCGCTGCTAGCGTAGCTTAGCCTTAATTATTTCCTGGATGCAAGCGCTGCCAATTTGGACTTGGGACATTATTTGACATGAAAGCCAGAGTCTGTGCAGAATTGATCGTGTTCCAGCCCATTCACCCACACGACTCAGCTGTGAGCTAAGCTCAGCTGTTCATAAACGCCATCAAATAACTCAACCTGGCTGATTTGTCAGCATGAGGGCACGTCCCCAACAACGCCTGATGTCCGCACACACACAGCAGGACAAACGTCAGGGTGTCGCCGCATCTGCATTTCAACTGGTGTAGATTGGACTCGCAGTCGCGGAGCTACTGCTGAAAATATCCGAAAACGGCGTTCCAGGTGTCAGAAGATGCTGAGAATCTAACCAGCTCCAGCTCCTCGTGGATGTATGCTAGTGTGCAAAAAAAAAAAAAAAAAAAGAAGATCCAGGATCCGATAATTTGTGCGTCACTGTGGCGTCTGTGGCGAGGGCGCAAATAATTTCACAGATTTTCATGGATACGCTTAAAACCAAACTGATGAGAAGTAGGAACACGTGAACAAACATCATTGTGATAAGATCAACCTAAAATGACGGAAACCAGAAATTTGTTTTGACGTGTACTTGAAGTTTTTAGTTTTTGGTCCATTACCCATCTGCTAACATGGAGGGGGAGGAGCTTTCATGTCATCCATCATTATGTACAGTCAGTGCTCAAACATCTATTTTGGGAGTATAAATGAGAAATGACAGCATGGAGAAGCAGCGCTGAACTCTGAGGTCGACGTCCCGAACTCGTCCACACGAGGGGACGCGTGATTTCGTGTGACGCTCTGCGTTTGGTTATTGATCCGTGATGGCGGCGCTGCCGCTGTTCGGCCCGCCGGAAGTGAACACAGACCCCCCCCCACCTGTCTCACTCGCAGACAGAAACCACTTATTTCTGTCTCAGAGGTTCTGAAGAATTTATCCGCATCCCATCACTTCACCGGGGCTCCTGTCTGGCCCGCTGATCGCCTGAGAAGGCTCCTAACAGGACTTCTCCTCACAGAGGAGCTCTGATTGGTCGGAGGGATGCAGAAGCGTCATCATTATCAGAAACCGCGGGGGAGGGGGTCCACTGAGAGAGTGTGTGAGTGAGTGTGTGAGAGTGAGTGTGTGAGTGAGTGAGTGTGTGTGAGTGAATGTGTGTGAGTGAGTGTGTGAGTGAGTGAGTGTGAGTGAGTGTGTGAGTGAGAGTGAGTGTGTGTGAGTGAATGTGTGTGAGTGAGTGAGGGTGTGAGTGAGAGTGAGTGTGTGAGTGAGTGTGCAGGCTGGTCTGCTGTCTGTCACACTCATGAAAGTTGACAGTGGGGGTTTTTCTTCAGTTAAGCCCACTGGAGCTCAGCCAGCAGACCTTCTCGCTCTCCGTTAGCGCCTCTTCCTCAGCCGCCGTCTCTCTCTCTCTCATCTCCCTTCAGACCATCGCCACAGCTTCTGAGAGCTTTTTCTGGTCCAGTACAATGAGAGTGTAAACACCGCAGCGAGCGCGGCGCTTTGTTTTCTCTCCACGCCTCTCTCACACAGTGTCAGCACATCTAAAGGCACAGTTCCATCAAACGCCACTGAGCCTTGTGTGCAGCTGAACGCCGGGCCGACAACGCCGCTGCGTGACACATGAGACTGGAGATCAAACCCGACGAGCAACCGTGGGATGAAATGTTTTGACGGCATCCAGATCTGCGACGCACACAAAGAAACAGTAGAAAATGACAGTAAGACTTAAACATGGATGAATATTTTGTCTTTGTTACCATTGCGTAATCCCTGTGACGATGCTCAGCTGTAACGAGCACATAAGATACAAAACAACGTCAAGATTAAAACCATCCTGGTTTTCTTCCTGTGATTTCCTGTGGCTTCATCCGACGGGTCAAAGGTTGAACTTGCGTGAATTTGCTCAGGTTGTAAAATGTTTCCTTCTGGAACCGTTTATCTCCAAATGTGATGTCATGTGATGTCACAGTGACCAAACAAAACTCTCCCAGATCACAAAGCCATCGTGTTAACGACCACGGTGGCTGCAAGAACGAAAGCCAGTTTAACTTTTTAATATCTGTTTATAACATTTTTAAAAGAAAGAAGTCCGAACAGTATATAATAAACAAACAAGAATATTTATAAGGATGCTATAGAACTGGTTCTGCAGGAGGCAATGAGATTATCAACACAGTGAGGTCCTATATTTATAGTATGATATGTGAGTCAAACCCACCTTCTTTATCCCCAATCCAAATAATAATACAATAATATCAAAAACAAATGACAAGTGCCCATCCTATTATCTATTCAAGTCCAGGTTATAGTTCCAGAGGTCTCCTTCGTTTCTGCAGAGAAATAACTGACAGTGTCCAAGGTTATCGGGAGTCCTAACCTCTGAGACGAGATATTTCCATGTGGACGTCGCCATAAAGGCTTGCTGGAATTAGAAGTGACTGAACCACATCATCAGTTTCTTTAAGAAGACAGAACCCCCCAGAAAAATGAAAACTGGGTTTACTGACACCTGTTGACCCACTATAGCAGGAACACCTGAGTAAGTTTGTACGTACAAACGAGGCAGCCTGGTGCCTCCTTGAGATTTACGTTTGGTACAGTTTGGACCACCAGGGTGTTTTTAACCATGAAAGTTGACCTGGGTTACAGCTTCACACCTGGGAATAGATGGTTTAACTCCTGAAGAGACGACCCTGTTTAGATTTATTAATAACTGACAGAAACATCTTTTGACAGAGACATAACGAGTCTTTAATGTTCGTCTGTAACTCCGCCTCCTGTGGACGGATGAATCCGCTCCTCCGAGTGATTTCGGCTGATAAATATTCACGCAGGGCGAACAGGAGATAAAATACGGGCCCTGTGTCTGTAACAGACTCACCTGTCCGGACTGGTTTTAAGCCAGCGCCCACGTGACCTCACATTCCCAGGAGACCCCCTGGGCTGGTCATGTGACCGTGTTAATTATCTGTTCCACAGAAAATGTGATGAGTAGCTGCAGCTGACTGAGCTCGCAGGGTCTCAGCGCGCTAATGAGTCATTCTGTCTTCACCAGGAGCCGCAGGAACATCATGAAATCCATTTATTTCTCAGTTAAGTTATATCAACAGGTAGAAATATTAACAATTAATCTGTGCTGGATTATCATTAACCAATAACTTGTTTTAGATCTCAGGCCGACCAATGTGACCAATGATTGACGCTCTCTCTTCCTCTCTTCAGGTTACCCGTCTGTGTGTCACCACAGCTGTAATCACAACGATTAATAAATAAACTTCTAACTAAATAACCGACAACATAAACGTGGACAAATTCTAAATATTAAAGTTGATAAAGATGAAAATGAACATTAAAAACAGGAAATTTGTCATATTTACAAAAAGCTTTTTAGTGTGATGCTGATTTAGTTCTGTGAATCTCGAAAGCTCAAATCCAGACGTGTTTTCATTCAGTCACACTGACCACAGGATGTTTGATTCACATGAATTATCAACAAAATAACATATCAAGCTCAATAACTGGATCTGCTCGCTCATTCAATAACTGGCTGCAATAATCTAATAAACTCTTCCTACAGCATCAGTATTTTGTGCAGATGAGAAATGTGTCACGTATAATAATATAATGTCTTAAATGAGGATCGATTTAAACTACAGAATAATGCAGTTATGCGTTTCACTACTGCTGAGGCTCATTTTTGAAGATCACCCTGCGGGGAACATGAACATCTGTCATGGCAGATGATCGCTCTCGCTGCTGAGAGAAAGCGCTGATGAGCACAGACAGCGCCGACGGTGTGGGACACACCCACAAGACGAAGGCTACCGATCTGTTCCCAACAGCTCCGCATGGGCTTGGTGTGCGCCAGCCTCAAGTCAAAGTTACTAAAGTCTTTATGATTGATCATCTGGACCCGAACCAATTAGATCAGTGGTTCCCAAACAAAGATCACAGATTTGCACATTAAATAAAAATAATAATAACACATTTACTGGACAATTTATACAAAAACCTGTAAATAAAACTATTCAGAAAGGCAGATCAAAAATAGAGATTTTAAATTATTCACAGTCTTCAATTCTTCATGTGGGAAGCACTGAATTAGATGTTGAGATGTCACAATCTCCCACTGGAGGCATAACGAGGGAATTATTGAATGATGACAGTTCACATGAATTAAAATATCAGCAGTAAATATCAATAAATAAATAACACCAGAATAAGAGCAACTGCTAAATGACATCCGTAGTCCTGAGGCGGGCACCATGAAGACAAACAACTTCACAAAACATCACGAGACAAATATTGACAGATATGGATGGACAGATAAAAAGACAGATAGGTGCTCATTAAAATGAACAAAATAGATTAAAATTACAACTACCGACTACAGGCGTCAGAGGAGAGATCAGATTCCAAACGGAAACATGACTGGTCTGATTTCATTGTTGATATGAAGGTGTAGGCAGGAGGTTCGAAGCCAGTGGGACACTGGTTCCATCGCTGCACTTTCTTGCTTTGCTTTTTGCATGTACATACAGTACAGTGTCATCTGCATAGAATCGCACTGTAACATTTGTTAAATCGTCGACATAAAGGCTGTTCAAAGATCAAGATGGTCAGTTTTTCAGGTCTGGAAGTTCTCAAAGTCATTGGACTCATTGACGCTTTCATTGGGACATGTGGGGAATCATGGGAACAGGGTTGTGCATGCTGTAGTGTGTGTCAAAATGTTGTCTCTGTGTGTGTCCTTTATCTACAGTAAATCAGCCTGTGTGTGTGCTGTTATGACTGTAGTTTATGAGCTGTTGGCAGATGCAGGTAGAGACAGAATGACAGGTGTGTGTGTGTGTGTGTGTGAGTGTGTGTGTTTGTGGCTGTCGGACTGCTGTGACAGTAAAGAGCCACACACACACACACACACACATTACACACATTGTAAATTAAACACTGTCAGTAAACGACAGGCTGCCCCTCGCCAGGATTTTAGGTGCAACGAGGTGTAATTAAACTTTATGAACCAAATTAACATTTAAGAGGATGCTGATTTTTTTTCCTCCCAAGGTACGCAACATGTTTTAATATACTGTACATCATCACATCATAAAAAAAATTATCCATAATATGAAACCTGAAAGTGAAACATCTGCTTGTAAAACAGTTTGTATTAAATGTTAAAGGCACGGTGCCGTTTTATAGAGGAGGAAGGTGTCTAATTATGTAGTGAACTCTCCCTTTATCTTAAAAGGACAACATTCCAGTTAATGTAATTTACGATTAATTTACGATTCAAAGCCGAGAGAAGAATTGAGTGCGAGTTTTGTCAGCGCTCCTCAGACAACTTTCGTCCCTTCGTTTCTGAAAGGCCCTTTGACCAGCTGAACTGCTACATGAATGTGGCTCACGTTGAGTTTCGGACTCAGTACCTCCTCACCACTGGAGGTTCGTGCTCCTCAGAGTATTCAGCCTCTGCAGACAGGCTGAATATTTATATCGAAACTGATGACTCATACTTACGCCCGACCCCGATGCAGGATTACTAAATATTTAGTGGGTAAACTGTGATCACAGAACTGTTGAAGAGAAAATAAGTTGGCAACTTTTCATTTTTCAAACAAAACTGCAGGATGGATTTGCTCCTCTTCATTGAAGATACTAATTGACTTGATGGTTAATCTTTGGATTTGGGTTGTGTGGTTCGAAACTTTGATAAGAGGAAGCTCTTTGGAACAGATTGCTTTTAAAAATAAAATCACTGACTGCCTGACTTAAGGAGCAGATGGACATCACCACATTCTGAGTTTCCTCCCTGGAGAAGCTCTTCCAGGCCTTCACTGCAGCGACCTTCAGTTGCTGCTTGTTTGTGGGTCTTTTTGCCGTCAGTTTTGTCTTCAGTAAATGAAAAGCTGCCCAATTTGGTTAAGATCAGGTGATACATTTGGCTGTTGAATAATATTCAATTTGTTTGCCTTCAAAAAGTCATTATCCATCTGCGCTGTGAAGCACCATCCTGTCAGTTTTGTATCATTTGTCTGAATGTGAGCAGATAGTATAGCCCTATACACCTCAGAATTCATCCTGATCCTTCTGTCAGCAGTCACATGATCAATAAACAGCACTGAGCCAGTTCCAATTTACAGCCGTACATGTCCATCCATAATACTGCCTCCACCATGTTGGACTCATGATGTGGTGCTTTGGATCATCAGCTGTTCCTTTTCTTCTTTAGACTTTTCTCTTCCCATCATTCTGATACAAGTTCATCCTGGTTTCATCTGTGCAAAGAATCATAGTCCGATCTACAAATTGGGTTGGAACTCTGCTGCTGCACAGACTGAGGTTCCTGATGATGTCATCTGGATGAGACAGAGTGCTTATATCAGTCATCCATCTTTATTCATGTCAGGGGTATGAGAGACTCCAGCTGAAAACACACGACACTCATGCAGAGCAACACAGCTGCTGCACATTTAAATTACTCCTGCTCCAAAATATATTCTTATCCAAATATAATAACATCACATGAATATTTATTCTTCAGGCCTTTACTGTTGTTTTGACTGAAGCGAATTGTCTCGTTGAAATCTGTGCAAATTTTGGCTCCAACAACCTGCCACCGAGACGAGATGATGACAGATGAGCCGGGAGGCTCGCAGGCCGCCGCCAGCTCCTGGTTCATACATCATACTTGTTCGGTTCAGATGTGGAATAAATGATGCATAATGCAAAATATAGTTCTCAGCCCGTCTGAGTCATCACTGAGCAGAACCGGTTCTGACTTTACTCTGATGTCTTGAAGTGGGTAATGGGAAATTAAAGAGCTGAACAAATCTCACTGCCAGTGATATAGAGTCATTGGATTCCTATTTTCCTTTTTAACACATTAGTTGTTCAGGGTTACCTAGCCCGCTAACGTCTGCCACAGCTGGCTAACGTCTGCCACGGCCAGCTATACGTCTGCCACGGCCCGCTAACGTCTTCCACGGCCCGCTGACGTCTTCCACAGCCGGCTAACGCCTGCCACAGCCAGCTATACGTCTGCCACAGCCCGCTAACGTCTTCCACAGCCGGCTAACGACTGCCACAGCCAGATAAGAAACCAGATGCCTGTGAGGCAGAAAAGCTCCAGAGTGTGTTGGGGAAACGTGACCCAGAAGACAGCAGATTCATAATGGCAGGCGATGATGCTGAAAGCACAGCGTGTTGATGGTGGAAATATCTTTTTGTTTCTGTCTGACAAATGGTGAAAAGTGTTGCAAAGTGCTGCTGTGGGTTATAGAAAACTGCGTTTTATTGTTTCCACGGATGCCGGGCCAGGCTGTTTCTGTCTGAGCTTTAGCTGCTACACACCAACTGTCACTATGCACACAGTAACAGTTGGTGCTGAATGACAAGCGTCATTCAGGGGGTGATTTTTATTTAGCTATTTTCCTGCTCTGTGTTGAGAGATGAGCGAGTCAGAGAGCGTGTGGAGCCACGTCACGGCTGTTCTCCATCTGTAGAGCTCTAACGAATGTATAGTGTGAGATGTTAAATCCTCCACAGGCAGTATTTTCAGAGGGAATGAAAAATGGAAAATGTAAGATACTTCTTCTCTTTTGTGAGCTTGTTTTGTCACCACAGAGAACACGCCGTGTCCTCTGTCCGTCCCACGAGTCAGGCCGCAAGGCTAAACAAGAAGAGGAGAGCAGACGGATGATGAGCCTAAACCCGTTTCTTTGTTTCTCCCTCAGTCCTGCTTCAATACATTCATACATTTTACAGGAGGTAGTTTGTTTACAGTCATCATGTAGGCAGAGTGTCTTCTGACAGGATCACTCTCCACACTGTGTTCTGAGGGTGACGTGGCTTCACTTGACTTCGCTTTTGTACATTGGGAGGAAGTGGCGACGTGTCATCCATCTTTATTACTGTCGATGGTCTGAAAGGTCGAGGCTGAAGAAACAGTCGGTCTAACAGGAATTTCCTCTGTGTGTTGGCGAGACTCTTGAGTTCCATCACAACGCGGTTTGAATTTGCACGTTTGATTTGTTTATAAAAAACATGAATGCAAACACTGAAACTTCGATAAAATCATCATATCAAAGTTTTTATACTTTAAGGAGGTTGAAAAGTTGGTGTATCGATAAGAGCTAAATGTGAATAAGTGCAATGGAAACAACTCCCCCGTCTTCCCCCGCAGGAGAGAAACGGTGGCGACAGCAGATGAAAAGCTCATTTCTGTCGTCGTAGCTGACTTTCCGGGGTATTTCCGGTCTCCCTCTGCTGTTTTTGTTACACTCTTGTTTCCCCTTCTTCTTCTTCTTCTTCTTCTTCTTCTTCTTCTTCTTCTTCTGTGGTGAAGAAAGTTTGCCACTTGCTGGCTGTCTCAGGGAACTACCTCCTAATGTTCACATAACTTGAGTGAACTCGACTTTAGAGACAGGGCGAGGTTCCGTCTGACCTGGGAAAACCTGGGATCGTCCGGGAGCAGCTGGAGAAGAGTGTCTGGAACACCCCGCTGAGCTTGCTGTGATCAGACCCACGTGGAAGACGGAAGTTCTGGGATACGAATTAATGATAAAGGATGAAGTATTTCTGATTGTGTGCTGCCTCAGTCATGCGATACAAAACGCACAGTGACACGTCTGGCAAAATTTACAAGATCAGACACACGAAGCTCGGAGAGATATTAACAGATAGGAGTGGCGACCAGATTGAGATTTGTTGCGTTGACAGATAAAACAGCAGAATTCAATGAGCCCGTCCCTGGAACGGGGCTCCTCGTCCTTCAGTGGGTCAAGTCGGTCATGTAGCGTCCAAGCTGAGTGAGCTTCCTGTGTGTGTGGTAATTATAGTAAGTATATTAAGATTCTGCTCCTTCATGCTCCTTCTCGCCGTTTTTAAACCCATACAAACAATCTCTGGCACCCGCTCCGCTGTAATCAGCTGGATAGGAGCAGCGATGTTTATGGTGTCACCAAAATGCTTTCAGGGTTTCGTTTTCATCGTGGCTCCGAGCAGGAAGGACATATTTTAAAACCAGTTCAGCAATCACAAACTTTGACTTGCTTCATACAACAAACACCTTTCAGTTACTCCTCAGTATGGAACATTTTTATCCGCTTTGTTTACCTCAATCAAATCCCACTTCAATTATTTCAACACTGAACGTTGTATTAAAACTGAAGCAATTTGGCCATCGGGACGGTTTTACCAAAACAATAACCACATTCGACATCAAACCAGCACAAATCCAGTCATCGCAGCAAACAGGGACTCTTTTTTTTTTTTTTTCAAAGAATGATGTTTTAAACTCCAGCTGTATCTCTGAGACTCATTAAAAACTATCATTCCTTTTGTTTCGGTGTCAGAATTACCCAGTGTCCTCGGGGTGACCGCTGTCTGTCAGACAGAAACACAATCAGGAGAAAATCAATCACAAACCAAAAACAGCTTAAACAAAAATTCGGTCCAGTTTCCCTGATGTTTAAAATCTGTAATGAAGTTGACTCGCTGTGCCGTATCCTCAGGTAACCTCTGTGTTTGCATTATAAACTTGTGTTATTAGTATTTTTTCACTCAGGACCACAACAGCCTGTAAACCTGGATCAGGCCTCGACGTGCAGGAGTTCGGCTCTCTTCTGGGAGCTCCCTGTCCTTCCGTTTACCTGCACGGAAAGGTTAAATCAGAGGCAGCAGGAGGAGTTCTAACAGGTTCTAACATGAACTGGACTTCTAACACCAGTCTGCTAATTAATGTCACGATTATTTTCTCAGGCAACACATTTGTCACTTAAAATATCAGAAACAGAGTAAAAGGTCAGTAGAAGGCTGCACACCCTGAGCGCCGAGGCTGGAAGGACTGATCAGCCGCTGAAATAATACATCAGCCCAGCGGGTAAATCTAACAAACACGCGCTCTGAAGGTCACCGGACGAGAATCTGAGGAGGCAGGCAAAATAACTAAGGTTTACAATGTTTCACCGTCCTGCTTGACCAAAGTCACCGGATGTCATGTTGCTCCTCGAACGCCTCATATGAAGGGGGAAAACAACGAGGAGCAGCTGATTGTTTCAAATATTTGAACCTTTTGTTGTTGTTGTTGTTATTATTGTAAAAACAGTTCTCCTTTCACCCTCCACGTTGGAAACGATTGAATTAATTCATATTTTAAAACATTCAGTGTCATATTAGGACAAGCTGCATTTTACAGCCACGTGCATTACGAGAATATGAGATAATTGATTACGGCTCAGAGCTTTTTTCCGCATCTGGACTCATTCATGAAACAGTTTGTCTGACTGTATGAATCAAATACTACAAAAATGAGTTATTGAAGTAGCTCAGTCAGGATAAATGACCACTGAATAATTTGTGGAATTTATTTTAGCCTCCCGCTAAGACCCAGTTAACTGTTTGAAACGCTGGCGTAAGAACGTTTCTCCTCCTCTCCTCTTCGTTCCTCTTCCATCCCTCTTTTGGTTTAAACAGGCTGCTACGTTTTTGTCCCTGTTCCCTTCCTTCCTTCCTTCTTTGGTCCAGGAGCAGCAGGATAAATAGCTTCAATAAGATGAGCTCCAGTCTTCAGATATCTGTGTCTCTCTCGCCTCTCGCCCTTTCCCGGGGGCCTCCCTCTCTCCCCACCCACGCCATCAGTGCCGAACAGTCAGTTTTAGCTGCGGTGCCGTGATCAGTGCAGCAGTTTAAGTTTTATCGTCCGCTGAGTCCAAATCAATAAAACCATGAATTTTATTACGTGTGCACGCACACAGAGATGGATTCACACCCACACTTTGATTAAAAAAAATTAAATTAATACTAATAATCGTAATCAACAACAGAGAGGGAACGACACTTTAACACTCGGAGAAAAGATGGACGCGGACGCAGAACAGGGGACAATTAAAGGACGGTTCTGCTATTCTTCAACCAAAACCAGCTGTGTTTGACTCTAAGATTTCACAAAATACATCAGAATTACTCCAGAGTGGAGTTCTGTCGCTTGGACCGTTTAGCTCAGCATGGATATACAACCTCATAAATGATTCACTTTCCTCACCACTAACTACTGTTAGCACGTTCCTGAAGGCCGCTAACATGGAGTAGATACCTACAGTGAAACTCTGTTTATCCCATGATTGAACAAACAAATCTGCGTTTTCCAGAACATTTGATCAATGATTCAATCATCTGCCTCACACATTCATTTGTCTTGTCATTTCTTGTAATTCTGAAGAGTGTTCAGCTTTGGTGGAGGTTTGTGCTCTCCCAGTGCTTTCTAGTCAGTAAAAGATGTATCGTATCTGAATGTTTAGAGCGCCGTGATTTCTGAACAAGTCGCTGTGCAGTTTTTCAACTGTGGTCTGGTTCCATCATACTGAAGAGAGAGCTGACGTCTCTGCAGCTGATGTCTCCAAACGTGTCTGGTGAGGAACGACTGGGGGAGGACCAACATGGACGTTGATTTCAGGATGAACCCTGTGAACGTTAGCGCCTCCTGTTTTCCTCCTCCGGCCTCAGTGACTCTGGAGTCGTCCGTGTCCGTCTGGTTTGGTGTTTGCCGCTGCACAAACTCTTACTGAACATCCTGCTTCCACTTCCCGTCGAAAGCAGTGTGTGTTAACCTGAGCCTCAGTGTGTGTGTGTGTGTGTGTGTGTGTGCACAGTGCACCCTGTGATGCATTGCCTGGCATCACAGAGATGCATGAGCAAACACTCGTGTTATGACAGCCAGTGATGAAAAAGCATTTCCAGGCCAGCAGCTTCCTTCAGCTCCCATGGTGGCGTCGGGCAGCGTGTTACTCACAGCGAATACACAGCGAGGCGGACGGGGGGCGAGCAGGACCACGAGCAGGGCGGCCGTGGCTCCACGCATTTGTTCCATATTTTGTATTAGCATTGTAATAAATCAGTTATTCTTCTCATACCTGGTGTGTATTTAGCAGATGACATTAGGATCATAATAAAATAATAACAAGTGAGCTGTCAATAATGAATAATAAATTGATATCCAAGTGCAAATAGAATATTGATTGATAATGATAAGCATTACCGAGCCCACTGATAAATTTACAGAAGAGGATCAGTTTCTTGTGACTTTTATCCTGAAAATAATGACCTTTTTGTTAAGAATTCTCACTTGATCCAGAGGATTTTGACTTATTCTTCACATTGCCATAATCCTCTTCAGTCTGAATTTATTAGTACGGAAATTAACCGCAGATTGTGATGTGCTTGTAAGTTTTTAAGCTTGTGAAAGTGAAACGACGGCACTGAAACGCACCGACCGCAGCAGCGCTGCTAACGTTAGCTCTGGTTGGAAAACTGAAAAACAGGCTTACAAGGAAGACTTAAAATGTTTTGCACTGTGACATCCGTCCGACAGCTGGTTTATAACAGAAACCTCTGAGCTGACTCAGACTGACATGTGGTGTGGAGACACTTTTTAACGCTCTGTCACCTTCGCTGGTGGTGACAGTAGAAGCTGAATCACAACAAGGCTTCCACCCGCTGTCCTTCATCCCCAAAACTGGTAACCAAACGGCATAAAGGACGACAACACACACAAAGTCACATACGAACACACCGAGCGACGATGTCATCGGAGCAGATGAGTCACAAAGCAGAGTGATGAGAGTGAAGAACAGCGGAGTCAGAGAAGGACAGAGAGCCATGACCTCGTCGCGCTGCGGGAAAGTAAAATCAATACTAACATGGTGTTATGTTTGTTTTAATCATCAGTTTAACATTTCTGCAACACGTGTCACGAGACACAGTGTGAAGGTTGGACCTGTGGAAGCTACATCCATCTCATTTTTCCCACCGATGGAACATTTCTGTCTGTGTTTGGAGCAGTCAGAATCATGGCTGAGGATTTCTGCTTCCGCTCTGGAAACGGGTGTGTTTCCAAAAACCTATTTTTATGCACATTTTTAAACGTTTTCACACTAGAAGAAGGTGGAAATGTTGGCGTTATCGATACAACGTAAACGTGTGGAACTACAGTGGAAACAGATGAAGCAAATAAAGTATGAGCTTTAGAGATCAGGTGACATCACCCAGTCGACCGTCTTCCACTGCGGGAGAAAATATAAGTATAAGTATATAAGCATATATTAACTTTAATGACAGTGGAGCCTTTTTCCATTCGAACCAACCTGATGTTCAAATGTTTGAGAAAAGACAGTGTTGTGGAGAGGAAGGACAGAGATCACCTGCAGAGGGAAAATGGTGTCACAGAGACACTCAAAAGACACTTTATTGCAAAGATGTGCAAGTTAACTTTCTCTTCAACACACCAGTGAACAAACAACACACTCTTCCCCTCTCTCTCTCTCTCTCTCACACTAACACGCTGCCCTGGCGGTCGGGCAGGATGGATGACTCAGCTGTCCCGTACTGACAGCACCGATGATTCCCAGGTGACCCACTTGGCCACAGTCAGAAAGGACCTGTTCTCGATGGTGTGTGTGTGTGTGTGTGTGTGTGTGATATACTGCAGGGCTCTTCAGTTCAAAGAGAACACACTGATAAGCTTCCATGAGAAGCTCATTCTGTAACATTTGAACATCAAATCTACTGAGAGTCATGAAAGTCCCACAGCAGCTCTGCGTGTTGATGTGGGCGTCTACAAATCACTTGGATGCAGCAGCGAATAATTAATAAACCAGCAGTGACTCAAAGTCCATTTATTGAATGTACATTAAACCACAACCGCCATCTTTCAATAACCTTGAACAAAGTTACAGAGCAGGTTGTCACAATGAGTCAGACCTGGTTCCTTTCACAAAATCCCTCCAAACTTACAGTTTCCTGCTCTAATAATGCATTTCTTCATGATAAACTGCACATACGTTCTCATTTTTACATCCACAAAGTTTGCATTTTACTGTGTAACAGCTGCTCAGCTGTAATCATACATTCTCTCTCAGTGCATTTTAATACTGACGGCAGAGCTGCTAGAAAATAAAGATCATTAATGATTGAAGGGAGGGTCTCCAGTGAATCCCGACATATTTTAAACTCCAGCTGGTGGCTGCAGTTGAAAGACGGCGGCACTGAGGTCAGCAGGCGTCTCTGCAGGCGCGCTGCATGTTTTATTAATAGTGTTGTTGTAGCATTTCATGCTTAACTAATTGTTGAGATGTGGAAAACGTGTCTCTGAAGGCCCAGAAACAACCAACATGGGCTTTTCGCTGTAGAAACACCGTGTGGTTCGAATGTACAAACAGCAGAACAAATGTTGGCCTGTGAGTTTCTGATAACTGCAGCTTATGTTGAAACCTTCACCTCTACTCTTCAGTTCTGTCATTTCATGCTGGGTCTTCTTGGCTTGATAGTGGTGGAATACCTGAATTTGTTACCACCAAAAAAAGGCTCAGCATCCTTAAAAATATCCATATCCATATGTCGCCACGAACACGATTGGGAACTCTAAGAGGGTGTTATTCAAGTTGTCCCGCACATGTCAACCCCTTCACGTTGGGATGGGAAGCTGAGCTGGAGCAGCTGAACAGCTTTAAGGTTCCTGGCAGTCAGGATCACTGGGGGTCTTTCACGCTCATCGCTCGCCCCCACTACTGTCAGGAACGCTCCGAAACCGTGTCCGGGGAGCAGGGGAGCAGTCAACAGCATTCTGACCGCAAATGTGACAGACTGACGAGAAGTACAGAGGTATCTGCTGGTTTATATGAGAAATACAGGAGTATCAGACATCTGACAAGAGATACATGAGTAACAGCTACCATGTGATGAGACACAGAAGTCTCTGAAAGAAAGAGAGAGAGAGGACACTGCTGCCTCCTGAACTAAAAGTATTACCTACTTTATGGGAGAAATACAGACATATCTATCATTTGACAAGAGAAGAAAGTATTTCCTGCTGTATTCAAGAGATACAGACCTACCTGACATCTAACAAGAGATACAGAAGTATCTGACGTCTGACCAGAGATATGTTTTGTTGACTTGAGAAAGTACCAAGAGAGGTGGAGCTCAGCAGTTTCCCCATGAAAAGTGGAGTTTGTGTCTTGTGTCATTTTCTAAACTAACCAAGTGGGTTTTGTCCCTAAATTAAATCCAACATCGGTGATGTTCTCCTAAAGACCAAAACTCGACGTTAATGCCTCAGCGTAATAAGCTCACGTTGACCTTTGAACTGCCGTGAGATGGTGAAGGGAAGGGATCTGCATCTACTGCAGATCCTACAGGACACCTTCTGTGTCAGGAGCTAAACACGGGAGCCCCGTGATTTGGTCGGTACAGAGATCGTCTGCATCAATGAAGGGGTTTAATTATCTTAATGACAAGTCGTCCTCTCCGTATTTCCTGCAGAGCCTCAGTGGGAGCGGCCGAAGTGACCGCCACCGCCTGCTCTGCCAGCTCGTGGAGGAGGAAGAACCGTGCCAGATTGTTTTTTATTGACTTTTCCACTGACTGTAATTGTGAGCTCAGTTCCAGCTTTGACTTTAATGCTGGGGCAGTTTTTATCAGGTGGGGGCCCCGGCCTGTGCACGTTAGTCGTTTACTGCAGTGTTGACTCCACCTCAGCTGCTTTTGGACTTGGTCAATGTTTGCCAAATTAACAGTCAGTGATTGACGGAGAGGCTGTGAGTGTGTGACTTTATCGATGAAATCTTTCAATCCCTGCTTTTCTCTGGATGTTTCCTGTCCTGTTTTTAATCACTCAGAGTGCAGGAGGTGGCAACGTGCTCTCTTGTGTGTGACCAACGGATTTCCATGACCCGAGCGCCTGCAGCACTGTTGTAAAAGTGGTGGGATTAGGGGGATTAAACTAAATCAGTTGGTGTGATAGCAGCTGGCATCAATCAAGGCCAATCAGATCAACTGCTTTCATCCCTTTTAAATGCAGAGCGCACGTCGCCGTGGTGGATCAGCAGCCTTGTGATGCTGAGGAGAGTCCAGCACAGGCTCCCCTATGAGGGAACCAGCTGCAGACAGCAAATTAAAGGCACCCAGTGGGTTTTTCCGCCATTAAAACGGCAAACACCTGCAGACCCTTGGAAGAATTTAAAAGCTACATTATGTTTGCTAGCAAGCAGCGTTCTTCGGCATCGTATCACCCGTCGGCACTGTTTCTGGTTTATGACACCAAACCCATGTAAGTCAAACAATATAAAGTTCTGTATGTGAAGCAGCATTCAGCAGTGACTCTTTTAGCCTGAGTGAAAGTCAACATAACAACATGTTGCAATATTCTCAAATCCACACAGGAAATTAGAAATAAAAAGAATTTTGTGTGATTTTTGAATCATTTCCCCTTTTCAAAGGGTAAAGAAGGCGACAGAAGACTCTGTTGATGCTGACTCAATCTGCTGTTATTCTGCTTCTCCTCTCTGTTAACAGGACTTCGTCGAACACGGCACACATATTGAAGGGGAATGAAAAAATGATTTGCTGGCACAAGGTCACCGGCCTCCATCTCCTCCAGCACCTCAATAAGATGCTGACGGCCGGCGGGGCGCAGCCTCACGCATCAAAACACGGAAAACGTCTCGCACGTAATAATGGAACAGGTTCACAACAGAGAGAACACGTGCAGGAAGTCCATCAGATTAGCATCTTAACTTCTCCCGTCACCTTCCTGTGCGTGCATGTGTGAGGTCAGAGCTCAGGTGACCTCTGTTCTGAGCCTGGATCAGGCAGAGGGGGGGGGACATCACATCCCATCTGACTCGAGCTTGATTACACAAACATCTGGGAGACAAACACACACGTGTTTATGGTGGGGGATGGTCCTCATGGGATATAAGGTCAGTAATGTCAGCCTGCTGGGCCTCAACCGTTTGATTAGAATTACTTTATAAAACCACACACACCTTCAACTCACTGACCGAAAACAGAAAATACAAAACACTTCGAACAGCCACATTTTTACATTTGTCATAACGATTTGAGGCTTTTCACAGTCTCACTGCTGTCCTTTGGCGTCCTCAGTCCACCGCCCCTGCACAGACGGCGTCTCAGTGCAGATTAGAGGCGAGGCGAACTCGAAAGGACAAACGGCGATGACACCCAACAGCTTCCTCACGTCCCCGACGGCCAGCCACCCTCTGACACGCTCGCACACTGACACATGCAGGAGGTGTGTTTGTTTAAACACATGCTGTCTCTCTGACCTCATGTAACACGTCAGATCAAATCCGTTCGTTCTTGTTGCAGAAGAACATATGCAGGCTGACATCAAAACTTCGATATTTCTGCTCTTATTCGTCTGCTTCAAATCACATCACAGAAAGTGCTCAACATTAAAGGTAAGATTAGTTTAACTTGTTCCCAAAATGAACTAATGTGATGACCAGAATGTAAAGAAACAGCAGTGAAACTCACCTGTACATAACATAAATACTGCAGAATCATCCAGTATGGACGCCATCTATAGGGATGCTGAGGTGGGTAAACGCCGGTCCAGGTTCACCAAAACTGAACTCACAGATGCGGTTTTACTTCGAGGCAACTACATCCATCAAACAACTGAAACTCCTGCTCTCAGAGTGTCAAATCCGATGCCCAACACGTGAACTGCTCCTGAAGGCGCAGCCTCGCTGTGTGAGTGTTATTCCCCTCCTGACAAGCAGGTGGCGATCTCTGCCACATTCACACTTCCACACACACTCTCATACATGGTGGTGAACGCTGTAAGGAGATTTGAGGAGTCAGTAAGTACCTTCAACGCTGATGAACCGCCTTGATGAGCTGCGTGACAGATATCATTTTTATTCATTCTGTCTTCAAATAACCACGAGGACGTGTAATTAACATTGCAGCAGACAGGAGGTGTCAGTGTTTACTGTCAAGCAGTTTAGGTTATTAAAAATGAAATGTCACATGCTGTTTTCATTTCCACGTGCGTACAAGTATGGGACAATGCTCATTTAAATTAGATTATTTTTTCATTTTCACACTTACATACTTAAATATCCCACATACATTGAAAATTGTAATGATTTCCATTTTAATCTGAATAAAACGCCCTATATGCTTCCAAAATCATGTTAAGAGTATTTCCCTGTAATGCTTTTACTCTGCTGCTCATGTTGCCACCAGGCTGCATTTTTCTAAACAAAGCCTTGCATTACGTAAGAAAGGAAGTGTGTCAGGAAGTGGCGCTGCTCCCCCAGGTCACCATCCCTGGATAACAGCGGAACAAATGGAACTAGAAAAAGCATTCGCTGGAGTGTGTCCCTCCACAACCTACCTGAAGGTTGAGTAACGGAAACCCGGATCCAGGATCAGGTTCCAGATCGGCTGAGGATCTCTAACAGTTATTTCCTGGGCCAAGTCCCGTAAAAATCTGTTCATTAGTTTTTGAGTTACTCCCATGTTTAAAACTGATCCAGGTTCGGGTCTCTTGAACGGGGAGTTATTGATCCAGACGCAGGGTTAATGGAGGTGAACAGTCATTCGAGACAAAGAGCTCCGGTGTTGTGTGGAACTCTGATCCCTCCTTGATTTATGTTTGCTGTTATCACCGGAGACCTGAGGGGTTGACAAACCAACGTTCTGTCTGCCAGACTCCTTAACACCACGTCTCTGGGACACGCCTGCTCCCAGAGACGTGGTGTTAAGGAGTTCGAAGTTCTACCTCCTCACTATGGGGGAAGGTTGAGCACCTCTCAATTCATAACTAAATGAAGTGAAAATTAAAGAGTCTGGTTTACATATGAACTGTTAAGAGATAACATTTTTATGATTTGGTTCTCTGCACAGTGAATACAATTGATTTGTAAACTGGTGTTAACAATAACAACACAAATGCTGAATCTATGTTGACTTTGATTTGCTCTGAAATGTGAGAACTGCTGGTCTGACTTGGTCCTGATCCTGAACCCACCTGTTTCTAACAATAATCACTCCCTGAGAGCACTGATGAACCTGCCGGCCTGCTCTCATCATTACAGATGACGAAAATTATTCAAACTTATTCCCCTCAAATTCATATTTAATTCAACCGGATAAGGCAATGATTTGTAAGGTCTTTATTGTTTCTCATGGCCATCTTACGTGGATCTCACACATGCAGCAGCTGCCGGACAGGATGTCGGCACTTAATAAGATCTGCTTAAAGCACAACTTTCTCCTCGCTGCGTGATTTCCAATAAAAGCTGACACTTAACACAGTTTTGCCAACCAACTTGGAATTTTCCACAGCACATACACACACACTGACAGAGCTGGCACACTCTTCTATAGATCTATAGACTGTCCCCACATAACCTCCCACAGCGCTAAGCAGTACAAATAAAGCTGTTTTCACACCATAAATCCAGCAGCGATGATATCACTTATCTCAGTGGCTTCATGAAAAGCCCCCAGTGCTCCTCACAGAATTTGTAAGACGAGGAAAAGCTTATGATGAGCAAAAAACAAATCAAAATGGATCCACTGAGTGCCGTGATGAGGGGAAAGTCTGCAGCAGCTGGAGAAACTGAAGGCAGGAAGGAGAAAACAAGAAAACAAAGACGTGAAAGGGACTTTAGCCAGAGGGAGCGTCGGTTGGTGGGGGGGGGCAGAAAGATGCAGAGTGGACAGACAAATGCTGCCCGCAGAAGAAACCAGCGTGTCAACAGAGTTTAATTGTCGTCTAATAGCATTCGGCTGGTCTGGGTTTGGGAGGGAGACGGTGGCGATGACGAGGAGGGAGACAGATAAGATGGTGAAAGACAGAGAAAGGACACAGGAAGCAGAGCGTCTCACAAGATCTGTCTGAGCCAAGGGAGTACGAGGTCATCGACATGTGCAGAAACACAGGAGGACACCAATTATCCTCCAAGTGTACAAACGTATAGGACTATAGTTTATTTATTTGTGTCGTCACTGCTCATTTTAGTGCTCGTTTATGGTAATAAACACTGTGATGGCAGTGTGCACATCATGAATTTTGTTTTTGTTCTTTGTACTATAAATGGATTGACTTCGATGTTACGCTGATGACACCCTTCACTTCCTTGTAGACCCCAGTCTGGACCACGGCGCAGGATTTGTCTTCAGGGTGAACTGAGGGACGGTGACGTCTCAGCAGAACCAACAAGGGCTGCTAGTTTTGTTTGAACTCAATCTTAATCTCAATTCTGGGGAGGAGGGGGTGGGGGAGACATCTCCATCCAATGTTTTAAATTTGGACTGCAATATTTTACCTATTTTAAACACTGGGTGTCAGTGTTAAATTTTGTTCCATTAAAACAGTGCTACCTGCACAGACTACACTCACTCGACATGAACCAGTGGGGAACCTGTGGAGAACAATCCAGGGGTTTGCCTTGTTCTTTGTAAAGCAGGGTGCCACAGTGTAGCCCTGTTTCCACCAAGCAGTTCAGTTCGGTGCCGTACGCTTTTTTTGTGTTTCTATTATCAAAAGCTGTGAATGGTCCCCTTAAATAGCAAATCGTACCGTGTCAGTTTTGTCACCCTTTGCTTTGGGTACCAACCAAAGCTGTCCTGTACCATAAAGGGGGGGGGCTAGACCCACTGCAGTCCACTGATTGGTTGACAGAATGGTCGCTTTCCAGCGACGGTTGGGCCATCTTTCTCGTGGCGCCGTACAGCCTTTTCTCAAACAGAGCCTGTCTTCCTATGTGTGAGAAACAACACGAAATGCTGGAAGTCCTCCATTGTTTCCTCGGTTTGTTGTTACGGTTTCTTCCTCCACTTGATTAGAGGGAAACACTGCCGCCTTTCTATGATGTCACGCTATTTACGTAGCTGGCGCAGTCATGCTACCTCATCTCCCAGTTAATGGTACGGTCACCAGTGGAAACGCACACCTGTAATGAGGTCACATGCGTCGTACTGGACTGAACTGACTGGACTGAACTGAACACCACAGAGGTAAAAGAGTAGAACCGAATCAAAAGATTTATGGTTATTGTATAGAACACAACGAAATTATGAGAACTGCTCCTGATCAGCGGATTTAAGAATATAAGGTCAAATAAAAAGCATGAAGACAACCACAAGCAAATTGTCATGGTTCTGGATTTGTGATGTTGCTTTCTGTATGATTTTGTGTTCAATCCAATTCATGGTTTTGGGTCATTTTCCCTGTTTACAGATTTACAGATTCTACATACTCTTGGACTCAGCAACACCCAGATCTTCCTACATGGAGTACAATGTCTCCTGGACCAACAGAGTCCACCTGCGTCTGGATCACTAGACTTTCCATACATCCGGACTCATAGAATCCACAGACTCTGGGACTCATGGATGTTTTATGCATTCTAAATGAACTGTTGTTATCATGTTTTTGTGTTCTGTACAAGTGACATTTATTGCACGTCTGTCCGTCCTAGGAAGAAGGATCCTCCTCTGTGGTTCTTCCTGAGGTTTCTTATTTTCCCTGTTTAGGGTTTTTTAAGTTTTTCCTCACCCGGTTCGAGGGTCTAAGGGCAGAGGATGTCACATCTGTACAGTTTGTCAAAGCCCAGTGAGATAACGTGTAAATTGTGATTTTGGGCTATACAAATAAAATTTGATTTGATTTGATTTGATTTACTTGTGGTGTTTCTTGTTTCTTCCTGTGTTGTTTTGAAGGGTTTCTAGAGATGAGTTTTGGGAGTCCTCGCCAAGTTTCTAGTGTTCCCTCCTGTTCATTACCAGTGTTTTTATTTCTAGTATTTTCTGTGTCAAAAGGTTTACTTCCCTTCATGTCTTATATGGATTTATATTTCCTCTGTGATGACCTTTAATGTCCTGTTATTTGTCTCGCTCTGATGTGTCCAATTATCTCCACCCTCGTGTATTTCAGTCCCTGTGCTCCTCTGTCCTCTGCCTGATTATTGTTCATCTCTTGTGCTGTCAGCCCTGAGTTTTCCTCATGTTTTTGACTTATTTCCAGACTTATTCAGATTTATTTCTTGGTTTTGACCCCTGCCTGCTACATGGCGTTACACTGTTGATTTAGCAGTTTTTCTTTTTAATGCGTATCGTGTTTTCATGTGTTCATTTTATTTTCACCTTCATCTGTTGTCACTCTGGATTTAAAGCACTCTGTTATCAATTGTGTTTATTTGTCCTGGTAAACATTTTATCTTGCTGGCTTCCAAACTGTTGTCTGGGATTTATGCAGATACTGTACCATGTTTGACACGCAGGTTAATAGCTTGTGTGTTCACGATTAGAAAATTCAAATGGGAAGCAACCTGGGGAAGCATGTAATCTGTGTTTTACAGGGCTGTGAGGGTCTGACATTACAACAGCCTTGACAACACAGGAAACAGCATTTCTTTTGAAACACTTCCAAAGAACGACATGAAGGATCTTTTGATGCCAATAATAAATGAACAAATTACAATTCTTCTAGTATGATGGTAACATTCAGATAATTGTTAGGTGTTAAGAGATGATGACTGCAGTTACCTTTGAGAATGAAGCTGCACTTTGACTTAATATGCAGCTTTGTAATCACTAAAAAGAACATACCAAAAAGAGGACAAGGTCAGGACTCCAATTTAACCGTTTAATTTTCACCTCGTGGACGCAAAAAAAACAAAAAACTTTAAAGTTTAATTAACAGAACTATGACAGTTCACAAAGACAAGACTTTCAGAAACACCTAGGAGACGTACTGGGGATATGTAGATAATGTATCCCCCTCATAGTGGGGGTAAAGAGACAGAGAGGCAAACTGAAAACATCAGCTAAACTCATTCGCAATTACATAAATTGCAGGTTCTCATATATTTACATTGTAAATATATTGTGTTCCATTGATTTTGGATTTGGGTTGATTTGATTGATTGATTTGGAGTTTCATTAACTTTACACAAACATACTGTGGTGGAGTTCAGTGGCTCAAACATGCAAATCCCCCATCGTTTTAAACCAGTGACTGATTGTAGATGTTTGAGGATTATTAATGAAGTTTTAGGACATTGAAAAAATGCTTTTTAAAATTGTGGCACTTCATCCGAGCTGCACACCGACACGGCTCGCTCGGGGACAACTAGTGCAGGTACAGTCAAAGCAGCGAGGTTAATTAGAAGGTATATTCTTTGCTGTTCAGTCAAGCGTTGGGCACATCACACGGCGGCGGTGATTAAATTGCAGATTGTCTTGCGGGGTCGTGCTCCAGCGGGCTGTGCTTGAAATAATTAAAAGGACTGAGCAGCGCCACCGTGCGAGGTCTGGACCGTGAGCGGTACCAGTCTACGGATGTCAGCGAGGTAATTGCATGTTGCATACAAGTAAGTCGGAAGTTGTTTCTACATCAGAGTCTCTGAGGCATTTTGGGATTAGACAGGAAGTCGTGAGCTGAATTAACAGGTCGACATCTTGAGGGGGAAAAAGTCGTGTCACCGTGCCAGAGGGAAGCACTTGGAACAGATGGATGGCTCGGAGGGCTGGCTCAGCGGCAATTCCTCCGTTCACTTTTCCTCCGCCTGATGCAGTGCCTTCCATTTATATAAGTGACATCCAATCACCCACTTGGCAGTGAGGAGAACCAACGGAGCAGGTGGAACGTCACCCCAGTGAAATGGAGAATATTTAATCACTGTCTGTACAGAAAGGACTCTGATTAGAGACTTCAGCTTCCTCTGTTCTCTGCAGCAGGAAGTGGATCCTTTGTGACTTCCTGTTGCTCTGAATTAAAAATGTAATCATGTATCTCTTTCACTGTCACATATATTAACAGCTTGTTCTAAGATTTGCGACCTACTGATGGGGGAGGTGGTTTCAACGATATTTATCCATTTTAGGCGTCTTATAGGCTTTTCAAACTGACAAGGCTCAGTTCCAGATCCAGATGGCATATTCAGACCAAAAATAAATTGTCAGTATCTGAATAAACAGAACGGAAGCTTGCGTATAATTTATGCTAGCCGCCATTTTGCCACTGTTGTATTTACTTCTACCTAATTCTGACTTTGGTTCCGCCTAAGCGGAACATGAGCTGGTGTCTGGAAAGCACCCAGGTTCTGAGACTCATTCTGAAGCAGTATTAGAGGGTCCACAACATCCAGCACCATCTCAAACCAACAATCCCAGAGTGGGAGTGGTTTATAAAACCCTCCCACTGCGAGCATATTCGACATGGAAGACACTCTGTACGCCTACCGTGCAGATGTATCTGTTCAAATGTTGTCTTATGTAGGATGGTTGAAAGGGTTCATATTAAATCCTGCTAAGTAAAACAACTATGTCAGTTGTTGTAATTTATAACTGCATCACGTCCACCAACTTCCTCCATTTTTTCTAATGGACTTTGGCGCTGGTAAGAAAATCCCTGTAATTTAGCTTCGTTATATTGCCTTGCTGCGGTTTTTCCAGACAGAGCATTTGCTGCTTGTCCACATGATCATTCCAATCTATTTTTATGCCCATTACTGTCAAATAAACAGCTGAGGGAGGATTTGCTGAAACTGGGAATAAACATCCTGTTACCTTAAGCCTGAGCAGCTCTGAGAGGGCCGGAGACATCACACCCAGTCATACCAAGAGGAGATATGTTCATTTGACTGTCTTAGAAACGGGCGATAGGCATTGTCAAAAATGACTGCTGTTTGTTTTCAACATCTTTGATGATCACAAATTAAAGTATGCTCATATACATGAATTCAAGGCATCACAGAAATCCACGGGAAGAGACCCTATGGTAGACCAATAACTTGCTTGAGGGAATATATATTCCATCTGGCCTGGAAAAGCCTTAAGGTCCCCAAGAAGGGACATCTGGAATACCCTGTTTATCCTGATGCCACCACGACCCGATTCTGAATTAGCTCATCTGTTGGCGTTTCCTTGGTGTCAGAAGTTGTCAGTCTCAGGCGGCTCGTGAGTTTTGTTGGGAAGCATCACAGTCCCCTTCGCTGGGACACCTTCTTCAACCAGGTTTGTGATTTATTCATGAATGTTTTTGAAAATCACTGCTTTTTACAGGATCTGGTAGCCTGACAGACGCAAACGCCACACGGTGATTGGGTTGAGAGTTTAACTCATGAAAAGCTGTGGTGCTCCTCCTGCTCCTGCGAAGGCAGCCGGTGAATGGAGCGAGTCGGGGTGGGCAGATAAAGGAGGAGGACACACAATGACAGAAAGAGAGACTAGACAGATGATGACAAAGTAAGACAACAAAAAGGCCTGACAGAGCAGAGTGTGTGTCAGAGGATGAAAAGAAAAGGAGGCGAGAACAGAGGAGGAGCGCAGCCTTATCAGGGCCACCCAGCCTCAGCAGATGTAATGTGGCTGTACAGTAACAGGCAGAACTGCGGAGGCCCCATTTGCATTGAATGAGAGGCCACAGCCAGAAGCTGCTGGCTAGACACACATCCAGATGAGCAGAAGCTGAAAACGTCCTCCCTTTGTCTGCCTCTGCGCCTCTCTGAGGAGAACTCACAGTAACGTAACTCATTCTCAGCTGCTTTCTGTCCTCCTGTTCTTCTGCTGCTCTGTCTAATGGATGTTATATCCCAGTCTGACACCGGTGACTCCTGCTTTCTTCCTGCTGGACAGAGAGACTGATGGGAAGGGATCTCCCAACGGAGAGACAGATACAAGGATGAGGAAGGTGTCGACGGGACAAAATAAAATAAATAGTTATGCTTCATTATCAGCGTAATTATTTGCATCACCGTCAACTTTTTATCTGCTTTAGAAGCAGAATTATTTGAACGGCCGTTTTGTTGCTGAGTGCTGCTCCTGAAATGAAATGAAAAGTCAACATGGGTCGACGGCTGATATATAACACGTTTTCTTTTTTGAAGTAGAAGCAGATTTGCACAGAGCATGAAATGAAAACTGTTTGCAAATTAGAGAAGATGACATGCCGAGGAGCTCGGAGTATTTAAAAATCAAACAAGAACCTCTCGATGCCACTTGAAGGAGTGTCAGCGAGTGGAAAAGAGCTGCGAGTTTATCACGTTTTCATTCCTGCCGGAGCTTTCTGAGGGTCGTCTTTTATGTTCACGATCAACAGGCTTTCAGAGTAAATGGAGAGAAGATGGAGTGTGACGGAGAATCATGAAGGGAAGGAATAAACAGTGAACACGTTGAGATATTCTGTGCCACACGTGAAGACTCAAGTTCTGACTTTGACTTGAGTCACATTTGACTTTGAAACTCAACTTGGACTTGAGATTTGGAGCTATTTTTATATTTTTTGGCAGAATAAGTTTAAGGAAAAGATGAGCTGAATGTTATTCCTGTCCTCCATGGAGGAAAACTCGCTGTGGCTGATGGAATTATCCAGCTATCCATCTTATTAAAACGATATGTCACGAACACCTTGACTGACTTCCTTCAAATCTGGAACACACATTCACTTGGGCGGCCCGAAAACAAGTCGATACTGAGCTTCAGGTAATTCTTGCAGTTGGTACAGACCCTATTTACCGAGTCTGGACCAAGGACATAAACAAAGATGGATGACGCAGCTCCTCTTCCTCCCACTGAACAAAATCAAAACCAAAGAAACAAATCCCTGAAGCGAGCGCTGCCGTTTTGCGCCGACGGTGTCATTTGGAACCAGGATCAACCGAGTTCCTGCCCACACAGCAGCAGAGCTCAGCTGTCAATCGTGACATTTTACTCCATTTACTCCAACAGCTAATTAAAACCAAACTGCGGGGAGAAATTTAAACTTGAACATGGACCGATGACAGAAAACATCTTCAGAATTTTTTTTTTAACGTATATTTCAGTTTGACCATCGAGAAATAGTGAACTTATGATCCATACTGTTGCCGGGGCGATATAGATGCTTGGCCTCCACTTTATAAAAGAATTCTAATGTCGCCCATCTCTCCTGCAGCCACAATGACATAAATAGGATCTGTAATTTAGTAATGAATGTACTTTTGGTGTTTTTCACTTAAAAAGTAAGAATAGTGTGTTACACATCCACTTCCAAACACTTTGTTTCATTATTTAATAGAAAATAATGACTAAATAATTTAATTTTACCTGATGAAAAAATACATATATGAATTCACTGAAATGTATTCGGATTGACAATTTCGCTCGAGCAAACTGAGATTTATGAAAAAAAAAATGACATGCATCACAAATTTAATTTCACGTCTGATTTAAACTTTCTTCTTGACGAACTCTTATTGTTTAGCAGAGACAACGAGACGTGGACTCTGAGGAGTATAAACTGGTCTCACACACACACAGGAAACACAGAGTGTTACAAATGCAAACACATACGGGCACAAATATGCACAATTTAAATCAGCTCACCCTGACACACACACACACACACACACACACACACACACACACACACACTCCTCTGGCTGGGGGTTAATTGCTGCCTCATTAAGTCCCTGTAAGTTGGTGATGACTCTGTTACTGAAATAGACACAGGGGGACAATCAAAGAGCGACGGCGTGCAGGCAGGAAATAAACCCCTCTTCTGTTTGCTGCTTCTGCACCACAGCCTGCTTCACGATGGACGAACGGACGGATGGACGGCAGAAAGGACACTCCCAGAGCCAAATGAAGGATTAACGATGAGGGGAGGGTACGCAGCACGAGAACTGGGCAGTAAAAGAGAATTCGAAGCATCATTTCCAGAGATGTGCACAGACATTCAGAGAGAGGGAACGGGGATTTACTAAAAAAGAAAAGTGTCAGTAAGAGAGGTGCAGATCATCTCAGGCCAGCTGGTGGTGTAATACTTCAGCGAGTGAGCCCCCTGCTGAGCCGGTAATCCCCCCGCCTCCACAAAAGAGAAAAAGAAACGCTGACGCCTCAAAATAAGGGGGGCCAAAACATTATTGCATTACTTAACAGAATTGACAGACATAGTGATGGTGGGAGTTTGCTTCAGTACACAGATCCCACTGTGACCCGCTCACCTCCTCCCAGCCGACGAGACGAGGAAACCATCTGAATAAAAACATTTGTCAGAGATGTACTGAATCAGCACACTCGTAACCTACAGAGCAGCACAGATGCATTTAGTTTAGAAACCAGAATTATCAGTCCGGTTTCACCGAACGACATGTAAATATAATCTAATCTCATCCACATTAAGATTTCCTCGTGGATCTTGTGTCATCCGACGTAGAGCAGAAAGTCCACACAAGGGCGAGTTTGGGTGGTTGACTCCTTTGACTCAGGAGTTGATGATGATAATTTACACTGAGGGAATCTTTGTCATGTTGCTCAGAAGATGTTTTGGGACATATTAAACGCAGGTTGTTGGTTCACATGATAACTAGTGAATCAACACTCATTTGACTTTCAAACTAGATGTTATTCAACTTACTTACATGTAGTTTTGTTCAAAATGAACTTCCCAAAATACATTTCAAATAGGTTCTTACACTAATTTCTTACCTGTTTATTTTACCTGGTCTGGTCTCAGAGCGCCGAGGAACAGAGCTGGTGAGTCACATGTGGTCTCTCATAATGTCGATAGTTCTTCAGCACTTTTAAAACAAATGATTTGAAATGGACTCTTCTGCAATCTCTACTAGCCCTCGACAGTTGCAGAAGTACCTGCCTGAGATACAACTCAGAGGCTTTACTAAACTCTTTTTTCCCCCCCTAATCTCAACCTATCATCCAAACTGTAACCGAGCGGTTTTGTGAGAGCCAAAGATGCTCTAAAACAAAAATGATGCACTAAAAGTTTGTTTTGGTTAATGTTACCAGTTTTATAAAATGTTAAAAACTACAAACTGGGCATTTTTAAATCATAAATTGCTGAGAGTTATTTTTAAAACAATTCAACACCAGATAGGGTCATGATTTTAATGGATCTATCTTATTTGGGCTCTTGAGTTTATCTGATAGCTTAATGTGCTTGATAAGGATCTCCTGATTTGACATAAGTGTGTTGCCGAGGCAGATCTCCAGCAATGTGTCTAAACAAAAATTTAAGTGTCGTGATTTACAGGACAAATGTGAAACTGGGTGCCAAGTTTACTTTGCTAACGTTGGGATGGAAGAATCGGTCATTAATCTGTGCTCACAATCACTTTTCTCATGGACCCACACCTGCTATGCAACCTCATTTCCTCCTTTCCTGCATATCAGAAAAATGGGGGGGGGGGGGTTAAAATGAGACACAAGTGCATGAAATTATACTTGAAGTATTTAAAAGTGTTCTTCACTGCCTGACGAAAATAATCGCTAAAACTAAAGACCAGCAGAAGATACGATTTTTCACAGTGACCACTGGATCCTCCCGACTCGGTCACTCGATTCAGTTCTGCACCGCGTCGCATAACTTCAATATAGATTAAAGGGGAGAACAAATTCTCCAGAAATTTGTTTTAGGATACTTACAGCGTCGGAACGACTTTGCAAGTATGTTCTACGTAATTTCACCAATTTGTATAACTGATTGCCTGCAGTTCAGTATTTCACCATTATGCTGTGACATTAAGCAGCTCAAGTGCCTCTTGTGCTGCTTTTATGTGCGCCGTGGTCATGTATTGCCATTCGTAAAGTGCCTGCTTGTCTTCACCTGCAGATTTAGTGAAGGTGAAGGTGAGGTTATGGCTGACTCATCCACTTTGTGGGATCATCGGTCTCTTCGTGGACCATAAACATTTGCCCCACATTAGTTTCAGTATTTGCCGAGTCTCCTGACGAGTCTGTGACCCGGCTGTCCTGGAAGATGCTTACTGCATGTCAGAGTTGACTGGACGGGGCTGCGCGGTCCTTTCTGACTGGCTGATGTTCGGACGAGGGGATCTCCTTCAGCGCCTTGAAGCTCAAAGTTGTACGTCAACACAGGACAGTGAGACAAGATCTGCATTTTGGGTCACAATCGTCTATCGCTGAGTGAAATAACAAATGACAATCATCACTTTCCATTGCTTTCGTCCCCTTTAAACTCTCACAATGGACGGAGAGGCTTTGGTTCCTCCTCAAGTTGATACGGCATTGTGTTGTCTGTGCGCAGTTTTATTTGTCATCAGAGTGACACACAGGGATGATTGCTGGGTCGATGTTGCTGCCCCAAGTAAAGAAGTTTGAGTATCTTGGGGTGTTGTTCATGACTGACAGGAAGATGGAGGGTGAAATGGTCAGGTGGGCGTTGTACTGGACCGTTGTGCTGAAGAGGAGGTTAAGCATCTGGTACTTTATTCGCTCATTTTCAGCTTGAAACCCTCATACACTTACTGTAAATAAAGAAAGTAAAGATATGCTCTAAAAGTTCATCCACGTTCATGTCAATCTCAATCTTTGCATGTCCAGAGATCCACTTTAAACTCTGGTGTGTTCAAGTACTTGAACCTGGAGGACAAATATTAACGACAAGCTGGAGTTGCTGTTTTGTGTAAAATACTTGACACTCTGATGTCTCTAAAACAAGGTTACCTGATTAAAGTTTTACAGACTTCTGTGGTCATCAGCAAACACTGAACTGTTTAGTCAACTGAGCAGAAGGAAGAAGACACTTCCAACTGCCCTCCTCTCGATGTTCTCAGCAAAACTCCCTTTACCCAAGTGTTTGGTTAAAGGATTTATGCAGCGCACCCCCTCGTTGTCCCCCCTGCTGATTTATGAGCCCCTCAGTCGGGTGTAACTGCTTTCCTCTCAAACTGAACATGTCCGCACAGCCTGATGGATCATCAGAGGATAAATCTGATGTGGGACCTTTCCTGGTACCCTGTTCAGCCCAGATTGTCTACAGATCCAGGCTGAAACCTCAGGAACTGCTCACAGACTCAAACATGTCCAATGTTTAGGATTTAAAATCCAGGAAACGGTGCCACCAAGAAGCTCACATCCAGTTCTAAACCTGTTTTTGACTTAGCTTCTTCCTTTCTGTAGAGCATTAGCACAGCAAATCTTCTTCATAAAATTACATATTCCAATTTGTTTTGCGACGAAACCCTTTGTGGCCTTGGATGTAGTTCTACACCTTTGCCTCATCGAGGATGTGGGGATCTATAAAGGTGTTATTTTAGCCCCGCCCCTTCTCTGCTCATCACCCCCGCCTGCAGCAAGAACGAGGCGGAGCTTACCTGCTCTGTCATCTTCTGACATTTAAACTAGTCTACTTTATGCTGTACAGTTCTAACATTGGAGTGATTCAGCCACACGTTTGAACCAGACACGATGGGTTGGGTATTAACTGTCAATGAGTTCAATGTAGGTATACATGGTTTTCCCAAAACAACGTGCATTTTAGTCTGCTCTTTCTTATTATTATTTTAGTTATCACTGTAATTATTGTCACCCAAAATGTCTGAAATATTCGCTTCTGACTTGCAGAATCAGCAATGTCTCACACAGCAGATGGAATTTAAGTTATCTTCAGGACGTCTGTAAATTACAGGTTTCTACCAGGTTTGACTTGCATCATGCGCATGTGTCCATGTTTTCCTCATTAGAATAAAGTAATTTCTCTGCCTACCTGACAGCTTTCACAGCTTACGTGCAGCTTATCGTCCGAGGGCTCCTACCTGCTGCTTACCTCATTGTTCCAGAGCGCTCTGTGTACAAAAACAGAATATTTTCTCTGTCATCTTGGAATGACGGCTCAAAAAATACAGTGACAAAGTGAGAGAGTTCACATAATGTTCTAAAAAGTCGAAATGCATTGATTAGGGATTGTGTCTGTGCATAATTCACTCGGATTTGCGTCTATTTTCAGTGAAAATGATGTAATGATGAGAAATTTCAGAATAATTTTTGGCTGCTTAAAACCTACTTGATGGAAACCTGCTCAATATAAGAAATACTGTCAGGCCTTTGGCTACACATGTCCCAAAAGTTTCTCTGATGCTGCCAATCATCCCTGTCCAGCCAAGAAGTATTGTTTTTCAGATCTGCTAACTGAATGGGCATTAAATGATTTAATGTTTCGATTCTCTCAGACATTCAAAATGTTATCATACTTCTTACTAGGCAACATCTACGTCTCTGGGGTACGGTGAGGTTCAGTGAGGCGTTTAGGCTGAAATGGACTTTCAAATGAAACACACGGAAGTTACATGCTGCGATCTTCGGGTCGATGGCAATATTGCAATGAAAGGCCAAAAACAACCAAATCAAATGCAACAAAAACACCTGATGTGGAACTCCAATCAATCAATACATTAAATCTTTAAGGTCATATTTGATAGGTTAGGTCAAGTCAAGTCTAATTTTGTTTGTATTGTGCAACATCACAACAACAGTTGTGTCAAGATGCTTTTCATGACAGGCAGGTGTAGACAACTCTGAGATTTAGACCCATCGATCCAGCCGTCAGTGAGCACATCGGGACAGCGGTGAGGAAAACCTGCCCGTTATCAGGCAGAAACCTGGACCGTGGCTCAAGGTGGATGGCCTCTGCCTTGACCGGGTCACCCAGTGCAATACGACGCCACGTGACTGTAAGGGCATATCCCAGAAAATCCCTGACGTAGAGAAAATATGTTTGTATGTAACAGATCTGAGGAGACACATTCAGCAGCATTAGAGCTAAAATGAAGAATTTCCTTAGTTTTGAACTTTCTTTGGTATTAAACAGGCACAGCATGACTGGACATTTACAGCTGAGCACTGTGCTGCCTCACATCCCGTCTCTCCAGCTCAACCGTCACCTCCCTGACAAGCAATCCATCATCTTCAGCAGGCAGCATCGCCTCTGGGGTTCACCACAGCTTATAGACCCCATCCCCCCTCTCCGTGGACCTGCTTTTCACAATGTGTGCTGTTTATCTGCTTCCGTAGGCGGACGGGTGACTCTCAGCTCATTTAGGACAAAAGTCTAGAAACACAGAGGGGCTGGGACCGGAGAGTTGTTACAGAAAGTAAAAAATAAGCCTGTGTGGTACTGCAGAGGTTTCAACAGATGGTTTCTTAACGATTTTCATTCTAGTTACAGGAAAATCTCCTGAAATCTTGATGGAACAAATTGATTTCAGGTGTTTGAAGGAGTTTTGGTTTCATGAGCTGCTCACGATTTGTTTTATCAGGAGCAGGAACATTGTCAAACTGCAGTAAAGCTCATTACCATTTTTGTTCATCCACCTTTAATGCGAGTTACAGTTTTGATGCTGAGAGCTTTGCCCTTTATGTGACAGATAGTGACACGCTAGACGTCGGCACGATGCTAACGTCAGCCTGAGATTAGCATCACAGGTTTGATATCTTCTAGTCTCTATTGAGATCAGCATTCTGCCGTCTCTGCTGGTCTCATCTGCCGGATGAATGAAAATGCACATGACCTGCTGCAGCCGGCATCTCGCAAAGATGAGTGAGATGTACTGATTAAGTATCGCTGATGTTTGCAGAAGCAATTACCTAACACAGTATGGGTCACAGTATGGGTCACAGTATGGGTCACAGTATGGCGTGTCCGATGAAACTGCTCATTTTGAAGAGGTGATTGCAGTAAAAATGGTTTTCCAGCAGTTAGAATTAAACTTAACACAAAAAGTAAGGAAATTAGTGTTTGGTCGATTATTTCTTTGTCATAACAATGCTTCTTGGCCTTGTGATGGTGTGGGGGGGCACTTCCCTCACTGGAAGAACAAGGCTTGTCATCAGTGAGGCAATCCCATATCTCCACATCTGGGGCCGAACTCTATCCTCCAAGATGACAACGTTCGGCCCCACAGGGTGGGGTTAATCAGAGACTATCTCCATAATTTGGGAGTGGAGAGGATGGAGTGGCCCGCCTGCAGTCCGGACCTCACCCCATTGAACACTTGTGGGATCAGGTTGGGCGAGCTGTTCGTGCAGGAGTGACCAACAGAACCACATTGGCTGACTTGTGACAAATGCTGGTTGGATAATGTGATGCACAGCAGTGGGAGCAAGCTGGTGACCAGCATGAGGAGGAGGTGCCAGGCTGTGGTGGCTGTGTGGTTCTTCCACATGATACTGAGGCCCCTGCTTGATAAATGAATAAATTCTTAAATTGCCAATTTATCTTGTTTCTTCAGACCTCAATCATCAACGATACCAAAGAAGAGTCGATAGCAGAATAAGCTGTTTTGCATTGGTAGAGAAGACGTTTTTCATGGGCACAACCAAAAATACTCAACTGTGCTGCCCATCTCAAAAAAGCATTTTCCTGACAAATGTGGCACCATTTTAAAGGGAAATAAACAGGGTTTCCAACGGTATAAGATTTTTTGCCAAGAAGCATTGTTACAACAGAGAAATAATCGACCAAACACAAATTCCCTTACGTTAGTTAGTTACTTTTCTACATTTTATACATATCTCATTAACATTTTGATAAAAAAGGTTCATATACACATAAATGACATAATTTCATTGCTAGGAGGTGAAGGGTTTGGTGGTGGTGCAACACCTCAGCTGGCAAGAAACAACGAAACCCAACGGTTCATTTTAGGGACTACTGGGAAATCTCTTGAGTTTACAGAGAACCTTTCAGGTCTATGGAGGCCTCAAAGTGCTTTTCACATTCGTAAGGTGCCACCTGCTTGTTAGGAGCAGTAACCAATCAGACACCGATGAATATTTGGGGTTCTGTGTCCAGAGACAGAAGACGACCGCTCTACTTCCTGAGCTACAACCGAAACCAACACCTCCAGAGTTTCTGAAGTGCTAGAAGGCGTCCAGACTTGTTCATGTCTCATGTTTCTGACATGTTTCTTTAGAAGCGAAAGTCAACAAAGTTCTGATTATCTGTTGGTTCTAAAGATTAACCTGAGGTTTGAGCATGTTCTCAGACTGTGGATGGTCACGAACACTAGGAACAATAGCCAATCAGGATGCAAGCTCACTAAAGAAGGAAGCATAACAAACAGCAAGGCGACAGTGAAGACGCAAGGTTAAAAATGTAAAAATCTTTCAGCGTGTGCCAACCTTTACGCTGCCATGATCTGGATAATGGAGAACCCACGCAGACTCCTCCAGAGTGTTTTAGCCATGTTTGTGGTGATAAAACCAGGTGGTAGCTGGTCATGTGCTTTTTGTGCCTAATTCCCAACCACATCTTAGGACAGCATTAAAAAGATGGCGACTATCCGAAGCAAAAGCAACCATAAGAATTCTGGCTGTGTGTAGAAACTCTTATTGAAGGTTTTTTTTCTTACTGATCTAACAGAAAGAATATTGGTTTTAACCCTGTCATGTCCCTGTGGGACAGAGGAAACAGGATGTATGAACCTTCCAATGCAAAGGAGCTGAACTCCTCTCAAATCTCCAGTTGATTCAACTGTCAGGACACGTCAGAAAAAAAAGAAGACAGTTCCATAAAACGTTATGAATGTAAAGTATCGAAGCAAACAGTTCTCAAGGTGATACTCTTACAGGCCCACCTAAGTGCAGCCCCGAGAGGCGCCATCCCATCAAAAGTGTGAAGCGTTTTACATCTCAGGTGCAGCAGAGACGTCCTGAGATGACACGGAAGGAAATGAATAATTTCTGTCTTTCTTGGCTTCTGCAAAGTCAGAGATGTATGAAGTCACCATCGTCCAATCAAAGAGCTTTTCTCAAATGCACCAATGCTGAGGTGATGCTAACCCCAAACCATGGTGACTGTTGACCAGTCTGGACCAGCCACCTGAGGCTGGCTCATCAACAGAAGCTAATGATTAGCTTTCCATGGTGCAGAGACAGCCTGTCCTCCAACACGGCACATGAACGTCATTTATTACATGTAGCATCATCGCAAAACGAGGAGGAGGAAGTAACATGTGACGCACTGAGCACGAGAGAGAGAGAGAGAGAGAGAGAGAGAGAGGTCGCTATACTAAAGTAGCTAGCAGAACCAGAAAAAGTTTAAATAAGCATCTGGATCTGCGAAAAGGTCAGAGAACAGCAACAACCGTAGGTGAGGTGGTATGCTAATTGTAGCACGCCATCATGTCACATGCTAACATGGCGTGTCAGACAACAGCAGCGCCCCCTGCTGATTCAAGTGAAGATAAATTAATTTTACGAAGTTTTAACTGTCTCATATCATCGTTACATCCTTACTTCTTCTGGTTTCGTGCCCAATTGAGCAAAGTTGAGGATACTGATTTCACCACTGATCACATGTCTGTCTGTGTGTGTGAACAACAAAACTGAGAAATGAATGCATGAATCATCAATAAATTTTACTCAGAAGTGAATATAGTCTCCAGCTGATTAACTTTCAGGACTTCTGATATCGCTGAAATGAGATGGCGTTGCTGTTGGTGCGCAGGGTTGCAGCTCACTGGATGTTTGTATTCCAACCAATGACATTTAGGAATGTAAACTGTCATTTGTTCCTGTGCATCCAAAAACCTGGCTGTAATTTGGCTGTCATGTCAAACGTGGCTTCCTTAGCGTTGTGTTTTTGGCCGGTTCCTCCGAACACCTGGCTCTGAAACGGGGAAGAAGCTAAAGATTGAGGTAGCAGATCATTTGGGTGAAGGTGGGAGTACGAGACCAGGCAGAGGAGATGACACAGCAGGACCCTCGGCCGACTCCAGGTCTGTGTGCCGTCCTGCGGTTGTTGTTCTCCTCTGCCCAATCTGGGACAATGATCCAAAGGGGGACTGACAGAGACTGGCTGCCTTTGACATAAAACAGGGCTTCGGTGTGAACGACTGTTTGTCGTTTTAGAAAACATGTCGTGTTTTCTCGGCACAATTCAACACAGGAGCTGAAGACGAAAATGTGAAACCGAACCATCCCAACCTGCCGTGTGGTGTGACGGACTCGTCTCCTTTGGATTCCGCTGAAATCAGCACGACTGGATGTGATTGTTCACAGCTGCTTGTGTTACTGCCTCTCTGTGTCCTTTCACCTCGACTTCACGGTGGCAACTTTTAGAGAACAGATGAAACTTTTATCGTACAGAACTGAGAACATTTCGGTTAATGTGTGAAAGGAAATTAGCGGTAAAGATTTGGTTGTAGCTCACTGACCGAAGAAAAAGACCGAGAGGTGCAGCAGTTCCCTCTGTTTCCTGAAGTCTTATTATTACTGTGAGAATCCACCAGTTCACGTCCCAGATTGTCACAGAACTTAATCAGGAGCCCTGTGGCGTCACTGTCCTGGTTCTGGATCGATGTTGTGGTTCTGCGATTATTCTCTTCATTATTTAATGAATTTCTAGTGTTAAGTTTCATTGTGTTGGTTCCTGTTTTCATCTCTGTAGTTGTCTGTTTGATTTCGAAAGATCTGTTGTCCCATGTCTTTTATTGTGATTAATGTTTCCTTCCTGTGTTTCCCTCCCAGTCATTACCTTCACGTGTGTCACCTGCCCCGCCCTCACGTGTGCGGCTAGCGCCGCCCTCGTGACGTATTCAGGTCCATGTGCTTCTCCTCTCCGGTGTTTTCTGCCTCGTTCCTCTTGTTTTCCTCTTGTCTCTTCAGTTTTGGACTCCTGGTTTTGCCTGAACGTTTGCTTGTTGGACTGAATTCCAAGTGTTGACCCCCCTCCTGCCTGCGCCTGTGAGTTTTGCCCGACGCAGTAAAACACAAATAAAGAGGCAGCACAGATAAAATCCGAATCTGCTCTCTAATAAAACATTTTTAATTGAGATTTAATGTGTGCACAGACTGCGACAGCCTCGTGTTGTGGTTCAGTTGTAGCTCCTGGTTGGCCAGGAATTAAAGGTATCCAGTATATTCAGGAGCAACAACAACAGAAATCCTGCCTGCAGAAGTTAGTGTGTGCGATCAAGCACAACATTAAAACCAACCGAGCTGAAGAACATTGATCATCTCGCCACCCTGCAGTGATCTGCTGGAATTAATGTTGTTCATGGCACAATCAGACATAATACAGACGTACAGAGAAAACATCAACAATAACAGCAACAGTGTTTACAATCTCGCATGTTGTGCTGTAACATGAGTTCAGAGGAATTGGATTGTGTGCATTACAAATAGTGTTGTACACGATATGATAATGAATGTTAATATTTTCAGCTCCTACTACTGCATCTCATAAAATTAGAATATCAGAGAAAAGGTCATTTATTTCATTCAGAAAGTCAAACTTTCATTTATTCTTTATTCTTTTCACTAAGAGTGAAGTGATGAAGTATTTTGATATTTTGAGATGTTTCTTAATATATATTTTTTGAGCAATAGGCCATCAAAAATGAAATAGTAGAACGATGAAAACATTTTAATTTAATGAGCCTAGAATATATAAACTATTCAGGCTCTTAATTAACTGATGAAACATCTAATTTTCGTATTTTTGCCATCTACTTAATGATGACTGATTAAAATGGGGAAAGATCTTATAGCAGTTGTAAACATGATGTATTTTCATATTGTTTGTGGGGTGGGGGGTCCCTTTGAGACGAGGTGCGGGTGGGTTTTCATGGGTCAGATGTGAGAAGCCGAAGTTTTCCACCAGATCACCGCACTGCAGCGAGATGATCGATGTTCTTCACTTCAGCCGTCCATGTTTTCGGTCACGTGGCTTTTTTTACTCATTTTCTTCTGAACAGTGACTCAGCTCGAAGACGGTTATTCTCACACTGTCGGAGAAAAAACGTCGCCTGAACACGAACTCTGATCCTTTCTTCTGAATGTACTTGGAAAAAAAGAGGATCTTTTGAGGATGTCAAGAATAAAAGATGCTTTATTGTGGTGGCTTTCTTTCCTCTGACGGGGCCCCTGGTTGACCTTCGTAAATGAGGGATCAGCAGCCGTGTGAAAGGTGACCTCACTCTGAGTATCTGTGTCTCCAGCTTTGCTCCGTCCCTGAGGGGGGAGTTGGACCACGGAGGATTTGGTTGGCAGATGAGAGACAGACGCCGAGCGAGGAGAAGACATGAAGGTGAGGCAGGGAGACGAAGGAATATGGGGACAGAGTCCGAGCGGGACAACACGTCACGGCTCCACTAAACCCGCCGCCAAAACCGCAGAACGATCGTTTATTCGTGGTTTCTGAAAGGGACGGACTCGGTGATGCAACATCGTGGCGTTCATGGTGGATTCTGCAACACAATCGTCCCTGGAAAGGCTTTTAGGACGAAAGAAAGGATTATGTGATGAAATATGGCACAGTGGGACCGGAAGAGGAGACATTTGAAACCAATCAAAGTGAACTAATATGGAACATCTGCTTTGTCTATTCTGAATGAAGCTGGTGACAGAATTTGGACAATGATAAAGGTTCCTGTTAGGTTGAGGAAAAAGTTGGAGTAGCAGTGAAGAAGCAGTTACGTCTTTGTGTAACTAACATAATGGAATCGTGTGACCTCTGACTGTTTCTCCCTTGTGACATGGGATCGACCCACCGACACAGCAGCTCCCTTAAACTCTACAGTTATGTTGACTTATGGTCTCTGCTGAAACAAAGATGATGAAGTGGATTTTCCTCAACTGATGCTTCCAATCAGGTGTATCGTTGACAAAAGTAAAGATGGCAGTTGCGTCTTCACTTCCTCTCTCCGTAAAAAAACTGAAGGAAATTTGACCTGCAGCAGGTGTCAACAGAGGAAACAGATAAAGTATCAGTACAAACATTCTCCAGCTGCACATATCTGGTTCCCGTCCACACACTTATGTCACAAAGCTTCTGTTCTTCCACAAAGACAAAATGACCTCAACTGACTGTAGCCGCTAAGCTAAGAGCGTTAGCACTGAGCCAGCGGAGGATCTCAGGGCTTCTGGAGACTTTTAAAGCTGTTTGGAGCCTCTTTTTTTTTTTTTGTCTTTTTACATTCTAAGACATTCTAAAGCTTCTATAGTCAATGAGGTTTTTTGGACACTGAAGCTTCACCGGTCTTTGTATCGATCTGTGGGATACTGAATGTGTTTTTCCTGTTTGGGCCAACTGTTCCTTTAAAGGTACAAATTCCCCTCGAGAACCTCGTGTTGAAACAGGTCGGATCTCGCGATTAAAATCATTTCTTTAACTGCCATTTAATTTTTCATTAAGGACGAGGTCACAATGCAAAACGATCAAAAACAGAAACCCTTTTCTGATTGGACGGCTCCCTCGGGCTCTTACTGCTCGCCGCTTTTTCTTCTTCTCCTCCCTCTCGTTTCTACTCGGGACTCAGGAATCGTTAACGCCGCCTCATCTTCCTCACATGCTGTCTCCTCCTCTCCCTCGCCCTCCCCGCCCCGTCCTTCGAGGTCACTCCGTATCCCATCGATCGGGGTCATTGATCCCCCGCCGTCCTGCTGGGCGAGCCTCTCATTTCAGCGCCGGCCATTAGCCAATGGTTAATCTACAGCAGACAATTAACCGATCATTAATCTGGGGGGCTATTAGAACGGATGCTGCTGATTGGGTCGATGGTGACCTCTGACCCGTGGGTTACCGCAGCAACACGAGGCACATTTGTTAAGCACATCCTGCTTCGAGCAGCTCGACGGCTCCTCACAAACATCTAACCTGCTGCTCTCGGATTCGACATTTGGAGCTTGACACCTGCGCTCGAGCGTGTGCACAGGTGAGTCACGGCTCGCTCTCATAGGGCGAATGTCTGACTGACGGGCACCGGCACAGAAAAGAGCTCCATACGGGAAATTACTGGGCCAGAAGGCTCCAATTCCAGTAACAGAATCAACAGTATCACGTAAACAATTAAAAGCTAAACAAACAAGTTAGAGAAAAATAGAACAAGAAGAAAAAGGAAGCAACGCACGTAAGAAAAGGCTGCACGCGCATAGAACTTCATGCACTTGTGTGTTGGGTGTCGTCATTTCACTGCTCAGGGGGAGGAGTTACTCGGTCTGATGGCGGCAGGAAGAGAGCACCTCCTGCGGGGGTCCCGGTCTCCCTCTGTAGGCGCTCTGATGTAACTGTAGAGGATGCTGAGCGTCACCTCCATCAGTGACTCCAGCTCCAGACCAGGCAGAAGCTTCTTCCCTGATGAGTCTGATCAGATCTCGAACATCTGCAGCTCGGTTCTATAGACGCGGACAAAATACAGACGGCTCCGCCATCGGTGGTCTTGGTCCAGTCCAGCTGATTGCCTCGGCTCCACTGCTGTACCTCTCATGAGGACAGGGCTTCCACTATCGACTCCTTTGTCTTAGTGACACTGTTACTCCAGTAAAAGGGTTCGATTCCCGGCTGCCAGGTTCACTCTTTCTACTTGTGTCTGCGTGGGTCCCCTCCCCCCGTCTGATCACAGGCAGGTTAAGGTTGGTTACCAGAACCGTCCACAGTTCACAGCGATGACGGCAGTAAACTGCACACACACACACACACACACACAGAATGATGATGGGCCGCAACAGCTGGTCAACACCAAACATCATGAACCCTACATGAGAATATCTGGTCGTGGATCTCAGTCCAGTCCGGCCGGAGACTCGACAGGTTCTTCCCGTCGAGACGACCGTGATCCTGTCGGAATCCCGTAGAACTTTAATCCACCGGTGGAATATCGAAGCTGACATCTGTGCAGCCGGCAGCCAGACGCTGAGCTGCTGGTGAAACGTTTTCAACCCGTTTACGCGTCGGTGCAACTGTGGGGAACAACTACCTCTGTTCCCAACGTGTTTCCATGATGTGGATGACAAAAGGACCCAAAATCAGCGATGTTATGGAATCATTAGACGGCCGCCGCAGATCCTTCACGTCAGCGAGATAAAGCAAAAGCTGTTTTCTACACTGGTAGAGATCAGATTTTCAGCACTTTCTGGCTTCTGGATTGGCCACCAGGTGGCGTTTTTTGTATGAGAATTATGTTTTCAGCCACATTTCCATCATTGTAAGTCCAGACTGCACCAAAGCGACTGAATCGGGAGGCGATGAGCTCTGCTGCTGTCTTTGTGTGCACGTCAGGGATCTTCAGGGCTGCGTATCGATCGCGGTGACGTGGTTACACTTAATCGCCCGTGAGTGTGAAGGTGATCGTCCGTGATTGTTTCAGTATCACGCGCTGCTTCTTCAGGTGCTGCAGCTAACGTTAGCTTAGCTTCTTTCTCTTGATTACCTTTTGTTTGTTTAATTGGGTCAAATATTTCCAAATGTTAAACCAAGAAAACTACAAAAATGTTTTTATGAAACTGTATCGTATTGCAGAATTTCTGAGAAGAAACAAATCATTAAGAACAACGTAAATAAGTTGTGCAGCTCAGAATAAACAAAAAGAATTTTTCAAAAAAATGTGAAGTTTGCTTAACAAAAGTGCTTAATTGAAAAATTTTCAAATGTTTTTGCCAATTTCTGATTTTCTTTGGTCAGATATTATA
>KV751375.1:1152095-1169064 GCA_001698575.1 Mola mola | reverse complement strand
CCGGTGACAGAGGCTCTGAGGACCGGGACGCCGAACCGGGTCCGCTACAACCCGGATACGGGAGCCTCAGAACCAGAGGCTCCGCGGGCAGCCAGCGGGGGGCCAGCAGAAACAGGAACCAGGCGCGGCAGCGCGACGACGGCACCCCCAAGGAGAACCGCGTGTTCACACCCCGAGACTCGGTTCTGCTCGCGGTAGAGGCTCTGAACCGGGCCAGGCTGCTGCCCTTCAACTTGTCCCTGGAGCTGGTCTTGGCCGTGGGCTCCGGACTGGGCGAGCTGCCCGCCCTCTCCTCCTCCTCCTCCTCCTCCTCCGCGGACAGCCCCGACAACGAGGACCCGCTGTCCTTCGTGGAGAGCGTGTGTCACACCGTGGTCGTGCAGGGGGTCTCCGCCATGATCGGCTTCCCGCGGAACCGGGACGAGCTGGTCAAGCTGGACTTCGTGTCGCTCGCGCTGCAGGTTCCGGTGCTCAGCGTCGTGCAGAGGGAGTTCACGCGTCACAGCCAGGTGAGAAAAACCAAACGGTTCCGTTAAACTGCAGACTACGGTTGATCGTGCAGAGATTCAGACCACGAGGAGTCATGAGGCCCAGAGGGGTCCAAAGGTGTCGGAGGTCCAGGGTTGTGATCAACAGAACCGGGAAATGTCTCTGTGCCGTCCTCCTCCTTCCTGCCCACCATGGAAGCCATTTTTCATATTCATTTAATTCATCTTTTTACGAAATGACATTTAAGATCAATTATACATGAAAAAGAGGACAAAGTACTGTATTTTTTCTTGACTTTACAAACTGTAAAACGATGCACATTTCCAATCTTAGAGTTTGTTTCTTCTGGGAATCAGGCATGAGACTCGAATGGAAGCAACTTTGCTCCCCCTCCCTGTTTCTGCTCTGTAGCCCCGCCCCTTTCAGGCATCGTGACATGTTGCGACAGCTTCCTGATCCGACCGCTGCAGTCGGGCCGTCGTGCGCCGCTGAAAAGACCTCAAAGTGTCGTCAGAGATCAGCGTCAGAAGAAAAGATCTCAATGGGAAAAATAAAAGATAAATAAATTCGCAAAGATACACACGATGATCCCGATATGTCCCTGTATCGTATTTTCTCCGCCCTGGACGACATTTCCCCACCTTTCGTCCACTAAAAGGGCCCTTTCACGGCATTTTATGTCCGCTGCTCTCGGCTCAGCTGCATCATTTGCTTCGCTCGGTTTGCATCACGTGTCGAGTAACGTTATAAACGCGAATTCTTCGGAAACTGAGGGATGACGTGTTCCTGCAATCTTCACACAAACGAGTGTAAAATCAAACATTGCGTATGAAGCTCTGTAATACTTCCTGTATGTTCCTCTCACGGTTTCCTCTGCTGGTATTCAGGAAACGATCCGAGTAGCCGAACCACAATAATGACGGTCAGAGAAAGTTGCACAATGTAAAGACTCTTAGATACACAGTGTCATGGTGTCCACAGTTTGTTAGGTGTCGGCCGCGTGAGAAGACGGAGCCGGCGGACCAAAGGGATCTGGGACCGGAGGGAGGGCTGAGAGGGGGAAACTCCAGAGGAAACACCAGCAGGACGGCGTGTTGAGGTGGAAATCTGTCCCCCGCTGGCTGCGGAGCTTCACGTCCAACAGCGTAACGTAGAGCAGAAGTGCTGCCGGGAACCCGAAGGCGGAAACACGAGGTGTCGGCCATCGCAGATCCGTCCCGTTGAAGGTTTCCTCAGCTCGCCGTTTTCTCGCAGTATGATCGTGCGACTGTCAGAGCTCCATCTGGTGGATGTCCGTCACTCTCCTCCTTCAGCGAAGCGTCTTCCTGCTGTAGTTCCACTTCCTTGGATGCGTGAGAAACCTACCGATCCACAGTCAGGTGCTGTCAGGTGGTTCGACCCGCGGGGACACCGCTGCACTGAATAACTCCGGAAGAGTCTGTTCCTGATCGTGGACGGGTCACCTGAAGACAAAGCAAACTTTCTCCAGGAACTGTGTTCACGTCGACGGCAGGAACCAGGTTGTAAAATAGTTTCAGCTGGGATGTTTAAGTCCAGTCCGCTGATTTATTCGATATATTAACTTGCTATTCGTCTTCTTTGAGCCCGATGGCGCCTGCTTACGGTCCACCTCTGCAGCGGCTTTTAAAATACGTATTCTTGCTCTAAGTGGAGCATTTCGAGCGTTCTGGATCTGCTCGACACGGATCTGCTCCACGCCGACAGGCTGACTGTAGAGCGAAAAGATGGCAATAATCACATTCGCCCGTAGATCTGCACCAAATTGTTATCTTTAACCAAAAAAACACCATTATTTAGTGAAAAAAACATTTATTTTTCATTGTTTAAAAGTAATTTTGAAAATAGTGACGACAACCTGCCTGCGTGACTCTGTGAGGGTCAACTGATCCTTTTTGGCTTGTTTTCAAGATAATAATGAGAAGTTTTCTTGAAAACGTTGCAATACGTCCGTATATGATTGGAGTGAGTTCAGGCTGGGGGGGGTTTAAATATCTGACATGTTTCTGAATATTTGTATTGAAAAGATTTTTTAAAAAGTACTTGTGTGCACGTGGCGAACCTGGAATTATCTGTCCAATTACATGCCGTTTAATTAATTTGTAGATCCGGACATGGGAGTAATTAAGTCCTCAGCATCTATTGGGGATAAGAGATGATGAGCGTTGTTGACTGTGGGGGGGTTTTCTCCTCGCCTCATCAGTAACGGTGACGGGAGGCAGCTCTGGACAGAACGAGTCGGAGCCGCAGGGATTCCAGAGTGGAACAATAGTTTAATTTTTGCTAAATCGCCAGTTTTGTGTAATTTATTCCCGGGGCAGGACAGTGATTTACACGTTTAAAGATGTATTCAAATGAGTTTTCACGCTTTCAAAACGCTGAAGCTTGTAATCAGGAGAAGATCAATAATAGCAGCTTATTGGATTTGCCTGCTGGCTCATGATTCTGCACTTTCACATAAAGTTTCTCGCCATTAAAACTGCAGCACGCAGCCACAGTTCTCCAGCTAAATCTTTGTGGTTTATTTACACGAGGGACAAGGAGGCGTTGAATATTTATGATGATCACTGTGCTGCAGCCGAGAGCAAAGCCTCCATCCTCCAGAGGGATGAGGCCAGGTGACGGTCTGAAGCCCTGCGGACCTGAATCCGAACCACAACACGTTTCCCCTCTGAAATAAACCATGCTCACTCAATAGATATCGCCTCACAGCAACAAGGTCCTGGGTTGGATTCCAGGTCAGGGCGTTTCTGTGTGGCGTTTGCATGTTCTCCCTGTGTCTGCGTGGGTTCTCTCCGGGTACTCCGGTTTCCTCCCACAGTCCAAAAACATGCAAACTGGGGGTTAGTAGGTTAACTGGTCACTCTAAATTGTCCGTAGGTGTGAATGTGAGTGTGGAAGGTTGTTTGTCTCTATATGTCAGCCCTGAGATGAACTGGCGACTTGTCCAGGGTGACCCCGCCTTCGCCCCAAGATGCTGAGATAGGCTCCACCCCCCCACCCCCATGACCCCTAACGGGATAAGTGGTAGAAAATGGATGGATGGATGGATGGATGATACTATTTCAACAACACTTTACATAAAAAGTAACAATAAGCAAATGAGATGTTTCAGATGTCGGCTCCTCGGATTTGTTCAGTTTTGTGCGCCATTTAACACATCTTGGAATCAGATTTGTGCCAATGGAATCACATAAAACTTATTAAAGAATAAAAAGAAACAGACTAGCTCCGTGTCGCCTGTCCGTTGCCACGGTTACCGGGTGTCTGAGCGGGGAGGAGGTGATGGGATGTGGTCCGAGCAGCCCGACTTAAAACACCCACACTGAAGTGCCCACTTCTTCTTCTCTTCTCTTCTCTTCTCGTGTCTCAGTTATTTGGCTCCATCTGCTCTCTTCCACCTGCCTGCTTCAAAATCGCGTTCTTCAGCTTGTCCACGTTGCATTTTAATCGGAGCCCAAACGATGTGCATTTTACCTGGCCGATACTGACGTTAGGGAGTAAAATGTTTCCGATATCGATAAATTGGCCGATATATACAAACGTTTTGCGGAATCATTCAGATCAGGTTATCAGACTTATGTAACTGATGTGTAACCGAAACAAGCGTCGACATCGTGGCTGAGGATTTCTTCTTTCAATCCACCAATCGCAGTCTCCCAAACGCTGACAGCTGGGTCTTCCATACAGAAAACCCGAGGGACCAATCCCGATGACCTGTGGGGGCGGGGCTTAATGTTGAAGAGATCCGGTTAGTTTTCATGAGGATTATTTTCTATTTCGTTGACCCAAAAAATCCCAAATGTAAAAGTACACGTTATGCTATTCGAGTATCGTATTTTCACATCTGCAGAATTCCATGAGAAAAGCAGCAGCACTTTCTCCTGAGGGAATAACTGTGTCTCGCTGGCGTCTGTCCCACATCCCCGTGTTCAGTCAAGCGCCCTGCATGTCTCCTCCCGTTGCGTCAGTGACATTCAGGAACAAACGCTTCTTTGTCAGGAAGCGAGCGTCCGTAGCTTTGGAGCGTCTGAATGTGACGGCGCACAATTTATCTGCCGAGCTGAGAATGAGGATGAGGATGACGATGGTCTGGCCTGCGCGGCGTTTGGTGCTGGACTGAATCCTCTGTGGGCAAATATGACCTTTCACATTAAACATGCTCATTTCATCCCTGTAAAAGTACCGAACGTGGCAGCATTTAGCTACTTCATGTCCTACAGAGCAGCATCGCTCGATCACAACCTCCCCGTCGATATCTGCTAATCTTCGGTCTTCCCGATCAATAGGCTGAACCCTCTGATACAGTTTCCCGTTCGCACCCTGACACAAAGATTTCTGCGAGCGTAAAAAAAGAATCAAAGGGAGGTAACGAACTTGTCAGTGCCGATTAGCTTTGAGAGACAAATTTAGAGGCTGTCAAAGGTGATTTCAGGTACTGAAGTGAAGTGAAGACGACTGCAGCCCAGAGGAGAGGAAATCAATACCAAACGCTACTATGTAGTTAGGAAAATGGTCAACGGTAAAGTGAAGGGAGCAGCTGGTGACCGATTGGCTAATCCTCGTATTACCGGCTGTACGGCGCTTCGACACGGTGTTTTCCCACTGAAGGAGGTGACGGCCGATTCAAAACCAACAGAACGCACAATTCACAAATTACAGGGCAAAGAAACGATCGGCCGCCGACACACACTGTTGTGTCCGAATTCTAACAGCATACACGGTGGAAAATAAAATATCTATCGTATCTATACGCGGAAACGCTGAACATGTAACAAAGTTACTCATATCTTTCCTCATCCTCGTTCCTCTTCCTGGTGGGAGGAGTCACGAGTCCCGCCCACATTGTTTTCCTTGGTGAAAGGGGTTGACTCATGGCAAGAACAAGCCAAAGCTGACGACATTTTTAAAAGGAAGGAATTTTTCAAAAACATGTCGTCATGTGCACGTACACGCTGATGTGTCTACCGACAGGCAGCTCAGTTTCCCGTACTGATCGCCTGCCTTTGTGTCTGTAAAATGTCTTGTCACGTTTACGTTATTTAAATACGCTTCCGCAGAGGGGCGTTGTTGGCTAACATCTGGCTAATAATGTTGTCGGTACATGAAGGGAAAACATGGAGCTCAACACACCAGCTCAGCTCAAATTGACAAAATGCTAGTAAAACTGAAGAAAACAATAATAATAATAAACGTTCTGAAACCTCAACAGAACCAAACGCAAAACTGTGCCGCCAGTAGCAGAGATGGCCACAGATAGGGCTGTTTGTAAGGGACGCTAAAAAGTGACGCGCACGTTGGACAGCCACGTTTCTGTAGTTTTTGTTGTTTTAATGTCATGACATTATCAGATTGGTGCATTTTGCTAATTATCGGCCTGCTGGCAAACAGACCGAGCGTCATGATATGAAGGTACGGCATGAGGTGCTTTTAATTTTCATGTCATTACGTCATTTTCTGATATCTGTTGTTCACTTCTGCATTTTGCTAAATTTTAGCCTGTCGGTTCAAATAGCAACAGGCTCAACATGCTCAAACAGTAATGATACACCGAGGAGAAAAACTTGTTCATGTTTCCAACGGCGACGACGAGAAGCCGACTGCCGACATTTTGAGCGTCACAAGCGTCATGTTGAGGAATCGCGTGTGTCCCGTCACGTTTTAGTTTAGTGTCCCCAGGAAACACGGATATCTGTTGTTGTTTCCCGCACTGTTTCTTTGTTTGGCGGTTAATTTGTGCACATTTCGAGTGAAAGAAACCGTTACTTCAGACGTGTCTTTAGATGTGTTTTCATTTAAATCTCATTTCTGTTTCTCACATGTAAATGGATTCTGTGATCCTTTATTTGTGGGAGCTAAACGCCGAGTGCACAGGAGCGCCTGCAGGCTGCGCTGTGCCTGTTCTGATGTGTATAATGACATTCGTGGGGCTGAAGTCTGTTCTGTCCCACAGACACTGGTTGTTCTTCAGGAACAAATTCCATTCAGAGTAATTCTCCTCTTTCTCTCTCTTTTTTTCTCCTCTTCTATGCTTTATTACACCTGTTTCTCCTTCATGGTGCCCCATTTTCTTTGCACCTCCTCCTCCGTCCTTCTGTTGTTTCCCCGTTTTCTCCGGCTCATTCCTCTCTTCATTCCCCAAATCCCATCTTTTAACATTTTTCCCCTCTGATATCCAGCTGACCAAGCGTCTGTCCTCCCCGTCGCTCCTTCCTTCAGTGTCTCTGAAATCTTCCTTCCTTCGCTCATTCCAGTTTTCTCCGTTTCCATCTAACCGCCTCCTCTGCCCGCAGAATCCCCTCCATTTCCAAATGGCGATGCGCTCCGTGGAGGCGCCGGCGTCGCGCCTCCTCTATTCGCTGCTGATGAGGAACGGCTGGTGGGACATCAGCGTCCTGCTCTGCCAGGAATGGGACATTAGCGACTTCCTCCTCCTCATCAAGAACAACAGCCGCTTCCACCTGGGCGCTCGGGTCAACCTGACAGCCTCGCCGCCGTCTTCGCCTTCGTCCTCGAACTCGGGCGTCTCGCCCGGAGCCGAGGCGTCTCCTTCTCCGCCCCCTTCCTCCTCCAAGGCGGACCAGCAGCAGGCCCTCGTGCGGCAGCTGGAGGCCCTCAGGGAGCCCTCGACCACGACGGGGGTGGTGACCTTTGGCTGCGAGATCCGCGAGGTGCGGCGCCTGTGGTCGCTGGCCGCCCGGATGACGCTCCCGGACTTCCACTGGGTGCTGGGGGACAGCCAGAACGTGGCCGAGCTCAGGACAGAGGGGTTGCCGCTGGGGTTGCTGGCTCACGGCGTCATGGGGTCCCCATCTCTGGATCGCTACGTCCACGACTCGGTGGGGCTGGTGGCGCGGGCGGTGGGCGGCGCGGCCCAGGAGAACCCCGCCCTGGCGCTCGTACCCGGGACCGCCAACTGTATGGACGTACAGTACAGCAACGGCAGCTCGGGGGCTTACCTGGCCAGGTAGGAACTCCAGACACACATTCTGCTGAAATATGTGGTGACACGAACCAATAACCTCAGTAACAGGTCGTCGTGGCGAGGCCGCCACATTTAACACAGCAGATTCCAGTGGGGCGGAGCTTACCTGCTCTGCCATCTTCTGCCTTTCGAACTAGTCTACTATACGCTGCACAGTGACACATTCTAACGCTGGAGTCATTCAGCCACACACAGGCGGAGCTACTTGTACGAGTTCGCCTACAAGTTGATGCATCACAATGGTCAGTTTGGTTTCGACGACATTAAGCTCCACCCCCACACACCCTCAGGATTGGTTCTTCGGGTTTCCCACGTAGAAGACCTGCCCTGTCAGTGGACGGCAAAATCTGAAAGCACAAATTCTCTGGTGCTTTGAAGCCATTTTTTGCCATGAAATGTACCAGTAAAAGTAAAGTTCCACATAGTTACATGTACGGGTGCTCTATACTGCCTCCTGTAGGTGGAACGCTGTTCTCTCCAAGCACTAATTCTGACGGGCCGGGTAACGTAGAAAAACCTGAGGAACCGGTCCTGATGACATGCAGGGGTGGGGCTTGACGTTATTATGATGACAGTAGCTCCGCCTCCCCCGGCTGCAGGGAAGCGGCGGAACAGCGGGCAGGGATCCGCGCGACCTGTCAGGAAGTAGAATCACATCCAAGAGATTTTAAGAACACAGAGGGATTTTTTTTCAGTGTAAAACCAAAATGAACAGAACAAGACAAACAGAAAAGAGTTTTTATGTATTTAATTACTGTCTGGAACAGTTTTAGTTTAGTTTTATCGTCTGTCAGCCAACATCGCTGCCCCATTCACACCCAAACAGGTTTTTCTTCTTTTTATCATATAAAAATATTGATACTTGTTCGCTGAATGGTCAGTAGAAGCTTTAGAAGAGGTGCTAAAAGACACTAAACGTGCCAATATTGTCCTTTAAAGACTGAAATATTTTTCACTGCTCTCCTTCTGGATTCCGTCAGAATTCAGTCCTTCATTGGTTCAAAGTGTCATCAAGGTTCAAATCACCAACTTGTTGTTTTATTAAATGTGCTGCTGCTGCTGTGGCCCTTCCTCTCGCCGCCGTGCGGCGCTCAGATCGTCACAGTAAGAGCCGGAGCGTTTCCTTCGCGAGGCCTCCTCAGAAAGCAGCCGGTCAGCAGAAGTTTGGCTGCGGCAAGGCAGCGATCTGAGCCTGAGGAGGAGGAGGATCGTGTTTGCGCTGCGTTTAAAGCCTCCGGCAGAGTGTTGATTAGCCGTCAGTGTTTCATATATCGCGGAACCTTTTCACCCGGGAAGATGCCGGTGACCCGGCGACGGCAGCGGATTTAGCTTCCCGTGCGGCGTCTAATCCGAGCTGCCACACGCTCCTGGGATCGTTCAAAGTCAGGCAGGGGAAATGTGCAGGTACTGGATAACAAAGCACGATGTGGTGCAAGCAGCTGAATAAAGCTGGTTCTCCTGCAGAAACTGGATCAATTTGACTCGGAGAGTCGAGGTCTCGATCGTCGTCTCATCAGTAATGATGACAAACATATTCAGGATTTACTGTGAGTGTCTGTTACAGACAAGATCAGCTGTGACCTTCATCTCTGGCTTTAAGACTGTTCAGTTTTTCTGTTCTGATGACACGTGGATGTTAAAATGTTTGGTCGGCGTGTTGGAAGAGGAACAGCCAGACAGGAAAACTGACTTTCCTTGTAAACAGATGAGGCCACGACACAAGTGAAAGATTTATTTTAGGAATCTTTTTTTTTCTCTGAGCTTTGAATTTTATCTCAGAAGTTTAAATTCAAATTCAGAATTTTGACTTTTTTCCCCACAATTCAAACTTTAAACACCGAATTCTAAATTACAGAACAACAAAACACTGATTCTCATGGCGTTAATCCTCCTCCATACGGGAGAGACGAGAGGTTTTCAGCAGCAAAGCAACAACAAAGTTGCCGTGTGGCGTATTTGTGTTAACGTGGCATCCGTGGCAGCTTGTGCAGCTGCATTCGGTCCACATGTGTGCAGTTTGAACGGGTTTCCTTTTCTTCTGGAAAACTTTTTTAAGCCGACTGTTATATTTTCTTCTACCAGCATCAGCGCAGCGCTAAAACATGTGGGTGGGCGGGGCTAATGGCCACCGTGACCGGGCACTCGTGTTTACGTCTGCGATCACGACATCTGAGGAACGCCAACATTCACTTGGACTCCAGGATGAACTGAACAGATTTTACTGCCAAAGGTCAAAGGGCAAAAGTTCATTTTTTTTTTTTATCCATAACTCCAGAAGTGACGCCGACCTTTTTTTCCCTCCAACTCGTCCAACTTGTGTCACTGATTGCAGATGATTAACTTTTAGGGTTTCCAGGTCAAAGGTCAAGGTCACTGAAAGGTGAAACATTGTTTGGACGTAATGAATAGACATAGGGAGGTCCAACTGGTGTCATTTTGAAACTAATCCCAGGGTCCATCACACATCAGAACACCGTCTGGCTCTGCAGTTCACGTGTCACTGCTCAGGTGATTTTTTCCGCACAGAATGACCTTGAATAAAATCACACCTGGGAGGGGCCCAAAAAAAACCAGCACATGTTGAAGCGAGTTTAGCTGCGTTGGTGGAGGTTTGTGCTCTCTGAGTGCATGTGAGCTTTGGCTGATTGTGCAGATGTTCTGTGCTGCTGGCTGGAGCGTGTGTGTGTGTGCGCGCGTGAAACATCCACATTTGCATCGTGGTCGTCCACCCGAAAACTCTGGGATTCTGCTGACGCTGAGCCTCGGGGGATTGTGGTTGCACCATGTGACCACGCGAGTCTGGACGGACGTGGACTAGCGAGATGACAAAGAAACGGATTAGACTCGAGTGTCGGCTGTTGGAGAGAGAAATGAAACGTGGACAGTTGATGAAAGGGGGAAAGCAGAGCAGCAGGTAAACAGAGGGTCAGGTGGTGCCGTCCGCCATGATGGCGCTGCGGCAGCAGAGCGCCAGACGTCCAGACTGTCCCATTAAGTCTTAATGTTCCCGTCGCTGTGCTGAGAGGGCAGGTGTGAATATATACAGGATATATTTTGGAGGCAATTTGGATTGATTTTTCTTCTGGGCTGCTGGACTTTTTGACCTGGAGAATTGCTGGATACATTAAAATTTGATTCTCTTTAATAACGCTGTTTTTATTACGTTTGGGTTCGGCTGTGGAGGGAGAGGAGGTGCATGAAGTTTGGAAATCAGCCGGTAGAATGGTCTCATTTTAAAACAAATACCTGCAGAATATTGACTGTTCACCTTCAAACGAAAAAAAAAAAAAAATATATACACAAACAGTTTTTTTTCACTGCATCCTGAAATCTGACTGGAGATGATGAGCAGAGCGACATGTCGCAGGTACGATGACCATCTCTGTTTGAGAAGCTTGTGACATGCAAACATTAACAGTGTCTTCTTTGGCACAGACGTAAGGTAACATAAGATAGGATAGCTAGCTTCGCTTAGCTGTGTTAGCTACGTAGTAAGTAGATGCAATGGAATGTGACTTTTAACCCCAAAATCAAGGTGCTCGCGGTCCCGTCGAGGCCAGAACACACGTGACACACGACAGAGGAACGCTGGAGGGGGCTCTGTTTGATTATTATGGACCTATGGACTGAGACACAGCTGAGACACAATAAAACACATAAATATTCAATCAGAAATATTTTAAGAAGCTGATTTCTCCTGATAAACATTAATCGAAAGGCATTTAGGATTTTCAGTAAGTAATTTATACAATCCAAGATAGACGACAAAGTGAGCAGGGGTCCGACTGGCTGGGCGGGGGGTGAACATGAAGTCTGAACCTCACTAATCAATAGTCTCCTTGCTGTCGCATCACTTCGCCCCCCTGTGGAAAAATGTAAGAAAAATCCCCGATATGAGCACCGCTGATGTCGTTTGGAGCCACAATCTGCGCAGGAGTGATCAGAATATTTATTCCAACTGAGTCAAATGGACCATTTTTGAGAAAATTGTATCCGACGCTGACTTTGAGTTTTACTTGGCCCATCAGATAGTTTGTAGGGGGAGGGATTTATGAACTATACTGCGGCCAGCCACCAGGGGACACCCTCGGCTTCGGTTACCATCGAATTTTGTGCTTATATAGTTTTTTGTTTTTCTTATTGAACTGCTAAAGGTGAAGAAGCTTTGATAAAGAAAATCTGTTCTGTATTTTGACTTGTGAAAATGTGAATGTTTCTCTTTTTAAATGTATTATTTAGTTGGAAAAATATCAAATATAAAATATTTTGTAATTAATAAAATGTTCATATTTTTAGTAGTTAAAATGGGTGCAGGGTGTCGTTGGTCACCGTGGGCCATAATGATCAACCTTAAAACAGCAAAATTCTTGTTTATGTGTCACCATCGTATGTAAATGAGGAAAAAATGGAGAAATAAATTTTGCATACCTGCATCTTTTCTTTCCAAACTGCCAAATTTTAAAACTGCTAGCATGAAATTATGTCAGATTGAGCCTCGATAAATGATAAAAATTATTTTAGATATATTCTGTCTGGTATGACATTACATTAAAATCTATTTTGTAATTAATGTTTACAATATTTCATGGTTTTAATGTATTTTTAGGAACGCGTATCAGAACACAGCTTCAGGGACGAGAACAGCTAATTAGCCGATTAACACCAGGAGGTGTGATGAATCTGGCCAATTCTCGTTCACTTTCAAATCAAATCAAATTGTATTTGTACAGCCCGAAATCACAATTTACACATTATCTCACTGGGCTTTGACAAACTGTACAGATGTGACATCCTCTGCCTTTAGACCCTCGAACCGGGTGAGGAAAAACTTAAAAAACCCTAAACAGGGAAAATAAGAAACCTCAGGAAGAACCACAGAGGAGGATCCTTCTTCCTAGGACGGACAGACGTGCAATAAATGTCACTTGTACAGAACACAAAAACATGATAACAACAGTTCATTTAGAATGCATAAAACATCCATGAGTCCCAGAGTCTGTGGATTCTATGAGTCCGGATGTATGGAAAGTCTAGTGATCCAGACGCAGGTGGACTCTGTTGGTCCAGGAGTCATTGTACTCCATGTAGGAAGATCTGAGTGTTGCTGAGTCCAAGAGTATGTAGAATCTGTAAATCCAGGGATATGTGAGGTGTAGTGATCCAGAAGCAGGTGTAGTCTATTGATCCAGAAGCCATTGTGATCTGTGGATCCCGATTTGCACTTGGAAATCCAGCCTAGGATCCAAGTCACAGGATCTCCTTTCCTAATGTGGCCAGGGGGCATCAGGCAGGACCACAGCAGCACCTCCCACCACGACCTAGAAAAACCTGCAGGATGGTAAAGCACAACAACTCTGGGGAAGAAGTAAAGTTAGTGTAAGGATATGGACATTTACAGGAGCAGAGAAGGAGTCTGAGTCAGAGGGGGGAGAGAAGAAAGCTCAGTGTATCATGGAGTGTTCCCCCAGCAACCTAAGCCTATAGCAGCATAACTAAGGGCTAGATAGACCAGCCCTAACTATAAGCTTTATCAAAAAGGAAGGTTTTAAGCCTACTCTTAAAATCAGAGAGTGTGTCCCCACATCCATGTTCTCTATATTTAAAATATTTATACAGCAGATAAACTGGCTTAAAATGTTGGATATGACTGAGAAATTGAGTAAAGGTAATATAATAAAGTAAGAAGTCAGCTGTTTAATTTTTTGTTATTACAGATATGGTTTATCAGTTTGGCTAATATCTTTTTATTATTATTACGTTCATCCGTCTCCGTTTGTGTCCTCGCGCTTCAGTCCAAGAAGCATCAGGATCAGAGCTGGTGGTCCTGATGCCCAGATTGTTCCTCCTGGGCCCACGTTTGCTGAGCTCTTTCATTCGCTGAGTGGATCCGACGTGAAAATCGTTGTAAAGTCGCATCAGTTGGTGTTGAGGAAACGGCCCAGAGGAGCAAAGTGACAAAATTTTCCTCTCCGTCGCTCAGAAATCACAATCATCAGTCAGGAATGTCCGATTTTCCAAAGAAATGTCCAAGTCTGTCTCATACAAAGGATATAAGAAAACATATTAAAGTTTCTCACTATTGCTACATTACTGAAAACTTTCCACCACTTTCTCCAAACTGTAAACTCAAAATCCAGTTTTTAAACTACATGACCAAAACCTCCCATTCTTCTGGCAAAACCCAACAATCCAAACAGTTTTATCTGTTTTAATCACACACGCTGCCGTGAAAATAAAACCACTGGGCCGACTGCGTCAAAGAACAGCAGCCCTCGACCTGATGCAGGACTGAGTACCGAAATCTCAGCTCCTGTGGGAATTCTGAACCAGCTCGTACTGGTTCCATCACATCGTCAGCAGCAAGTGTTTTCAGTTCTCGGTCAGTTTGCGGCGTCTCTCCTGTGACGCGTTTAACTTCTGCCACCTGTGGTTTTGACCTGCGGTGTGACGATATTTCTCATGGAGGTCAAAAACTGTCTCGCAAAGCAGAGGCTCATCCAAACTTCTATTTATGACCTGTGGAGGGCAGCAATACACCTTTACTGAGTCCAGTCTGCCAGAAACCCAGAAGAAGAAGAAAGAAAAAGCAGAGTTGGCCCCTCCTGTCTGACAATATTAGCATTACTGACGCTCTGCCACGTTGGTGTGGTGAGCGGTGGATACAATGAACAAGACAAAAACATTGTGGAAGCGTCTTGAAGGAGAACAGAAAACTCTTTGGCAGCTGGATCTTCAGTTTTTACACACTAGTCGATAGGGATATAATGATACTAAAAACTGAAGGCACCATATCACAATATTTAATCCACGATAAGAGATTTAAAACATATGACCGCGATGGAATGATGGAATTTATTAACCTCCGAAATCCGTCATTGTCCACCGCAGAAAATGGCCTCAAATCTTTGGCTGCGTATTCAGCGATGGCTCCAGATGGCTCCTCGTGTTGGATGTATTTCCCAAACAGTTTCCATACAGTCATCTGGCAGCATTTACGAATAATTTTACTTTTGTCAGTTTATTTATTGCCATCGAAATGCGAAAGCCTAAATGTTCCCACAGCTCAGCTCTGAAACTTGACGGGACGTCGATAATTTGCACTTTACTTTCATTGTGTTCACCCACTATCGTGTCCCGGGGTACCGTCATTTTGTCTTACACTCAGGATTTTTGTGGATACGCTCTTACAGTGGCGTGTCGAACGAGTTGTAGAGTTGACTGTTTAAACCAGTGATGTCATAACAAATACAGAAAAAGACAAACAGAACCAAAACTCCACCCCAGGAGAAAGGTTGAACTACGGGGCAGAAAACAGTTTCCTGTAGACAGAAAACAGACACAATTCAGCAGCTTGTCTGTTGTTCTCGCCAGATGACCCGTCGGAACAAATATGAAAGTGCTCCTCAAAGACAAACGTAGCGCCGCAGCCAGCTGCTCTAAATGAATAAATCTCCTTTTTGCAGGTTGCATCGCCTGAACTGGCGAAGTAGAATACTTTGCGTTTGCTTCAGGGAGGGATCGGAAAGGAGGAATAACGCGTCACAAGCGACGAGCTTAATGCTGCTGATCACTGTTGTGTAAGCGCTCGAAGAAGTGAACGCTGAAGTGTAATCCCGACGCTCCTTTCATTCAGCGCCGTGTTTCAGCTCACTAACCAGGCTCCGCTGGACTGAACGACGTGACAGTGAGTTCTCGGCTAACGGATGGGATTCACTTCGACGTCGTTACTCAGCTTAAAATACCATCAGGCTCTGCTCCAAATGCCGCCGTTTTTCTTTTCACGGACTGGAAATGAATCGTGTCGCATTGTTTGAAAAGTTCAACCATATTTGTTTAGAGCGCAGGAGGTGTCGGAGCAGGAAGTCAAAGTCTTTGGCAGTCGCATGACAGATTACAGCTGAGGCGGCTGTAGTAAAGAACACGTGGCCACCTTCTTAAAAAAATAAAAACAAATGTAAATATAATACATATGAATAAAAATAAATACAGATCTATCATAGATGAGCTGCACATATTCAAAAATGTACATTTGAAAAGCTCAACAGCAACGTCTCTCCCCAGAACTGGTGACCCAGAAGATGATCCGCAGCGCTCGTTCTGAGCAGTCTGTGCACGATTGGTCGCGCCTGCACTCATGGACGAGAGGCTAACTAACGTCGCAGCTCGCTGGAGATGAGCGGGAGCGGCGCTGGTTAGAGCTTTACTTGGGACTTGATCCTGCCAGGGCATGATGGGAAATGCATAGCTGTCTGATGATGTGCACTTTTGTGTGATTTTGTTTGTGCGGAGCTGTGTGAGGACACAAAACGAATAATGTTGTATTATTATAGACATTTTTTGTTATATTGGGAGGTTTGATATGTTAGCTGAAAACATGATGGGGAGCTGAACACCTTCACATTAAAAACTCCATAGTTAACGTCCATTCAATTGTTTAATTATTGAAATATCTGTCAGTACAAAAATTGACCCCATTCTGAACAGACGGTCGTGTTCTTTATATTAATGCTCTCAGTTTATTTGTGTAGTTTGATGGAAAAAGTTGCTCAGATGGTACAAATACAGTAAATAAGAGAAAACCTGATGTGATTCTGACCCACGTGAGAAAGTCCACATGAACACTTAAAAAAATATGCGTCTGATATATGTCTAATTTATTTTAATTACCTCTGCCAAAGATGTTACGTTTTTACCGGTATTAGTTTTTTGTTACCAGGATAACTTAAAGAGTAACGTGACATTTTCAAAAAGAGGTCAGAAATGGACATTTTTGCTGATCACTATCAATGTCCTAAAACATTGTCTACTATTACAAGAGAGTTTGCTTTTTTTCTGTTTTTTGTTCTGCTGCACACCAATGATTGTTCTGGATCCTTCTAATATTCCAGATTTGGGGATCCACAATGCTTGAAGAAACACAGGGTTTGTGGAAAGTTTGTCTTTGCACGGGGAGCAAGTTTTGCAGAGGCGTTGACATGTTGAGATTTTCAGATTTTTGGGCAGTGAATCTGTCATATTAAGGCTGTGGAGTAAAACCTACACATCTCCTTCTTCACTCTGTTAGAAGCATCACATTTAATACGTAATTGTTCAAGTAATCATCAAGAACTTTAGTGTAAAAGTTCTGAAAGGCCTCCAGCTCTGGAAACGCTTTTCATGACCGTACCAAACGGACTCGTCGCCCGCGGCGCGGCCCCGTGGGTGTCAGTCCAGCCGCCGCTGACTGGTTTGATCAGCGGAAGCTCAGTTCATTAGGATGAAGCCCGGCAGCGATGTTCTGATAGTCGGAGGGGTGGCAGCGCTTCTCTTGTTTCAGTCAGACCTTCTAAGAAGCCACATTCCACCGCGGGGGTGAAGACACTCGGCTGACAGAACCCGCCAGAACTGAACAGAAACATTCGGAGCTTCACACCCCAGCAGTGAAAGTCACTGCAGAGCTGTTCTGGCTGTTGTAACATGTGACCTTTAGCAAAACGT